>BQNB010006950.1:35243-95416 GCA_026074375.1 Tanacetum coccineum | reverse complement strand
CCATGACCCACAACATGGTCCTGCTTACAGGTACCGCCCTTTAAGCACCATTATAACTACAAAATGAATTTTACAAAATATTACAACCCACCTCACTACTAAACACACAGGTACAATTTCAAAGGCTACATCATGGACCTAACGACAACAGTCCCATTAACCTTCTTTACCCAGCAGAGGACAAAGTAACGGGATATACATGCTCAGAATTGGTGGAAAATACAAACTGACAGACCCAAAGCAAACACCACCAGAAGTATTAGAACTCTAAGGCCAAAGCAACGTATTTCAGTTCCATTTCAATACCTAAGGAAACGTTACAGACCTTACGCTAGACGATGTTTTCATCAACAAAAAACAAAATAAAGGCACAAGCAGTGTACAAGAAGAAAAAAAGGTAACACACTTTTCTTGAAATTACAACTTTCCAAAAATGCAAAGCACATATGAATATGTAGATGCACCCTAACCTCATTGAAAAATAAGAACACCCCCCACCAAAGTCTCGCAGACACCACAAATCAAACACAGAAAAACAGCATGCGAAAGAAGAAGAAAATGACAAATCGTGGAAAAAAGGTCCGCACTCTTCCCGCGCTACTCCCCACCAACATCAAGAAGTAGTATAGGAGACTCAAATGAAAGCAGAAGCAAACAAACAACCTATGTGAAAGTCTCAAGCAAAAAATCAACATTAATTAAGACGAATCTTTTTGTGATTAACACGTTTCACATGGCAACCCTAATACCCAGTTAAAACAACTATCTACTATGTATAAGATGATAATTCTATGTGACTGTTTATTACGACATTTTACGATTGAATTTTTAAGTCTTTAGTTAAATCACCTATGTCGTTGTTAGTTGGCCACACAGATTTTAGTACAAGTCTATCAACACATACATAAACATTTATTAAGCCACATATCATACAGACTGCCGGTAGAAACACAAAGGACACCTTATAAAGATAGTCACAAGAGACTTAAGAACATACAACTGAACACAAGACTAGACCATAACCCAACCTAGGCACAAGACATTATTCCCACATAGCACAGACAATGTAAACACATGACACACCAACATTAGTCTTAAAAATGCATAACGCTCTTGAGCTTTTGGATGAACAGCTCCTTTCATGAGTCCTAAATTCTGTCTCATTCCCTAAGATCTGCGGATGCAACATCTTTTCATATCTTTGGACCGATATTCACTTTAAGTTTTTGTGAATAAAACATGTTGACAAATAAACGGGCGTGGACGAAAGGGCATTTGTCATATTTCGTACTGCCTATTACTTGTTTGGTTGGAGTATAACCTTCGAATGCTCTGAGCGAGGTGATCCGGGCACCTGTATTAAACCAAGGTAGAGTCACATTATATATCATCCGCACACCGTAGGTCCATGTCGAGCTATTACTCACACTTTGAACCTCTTTCAGAAACTCATCCATCTTCTCTGGCACACGCAACCCTACTAAAATGTATAGATCCTAAAGGGAATGTGACCTTTCTTCAACAACAACACCCACCTCTACACGCACAACCAAACCAACAACCTTATGTGTAAGTCTCAAGAAAAAAGCAACAGCTAATTAGAAAATCTTTTGATTAACGCTACCAATGGGCAGCCCCCCCAGTTAAAACATCTACATGCTATGTATAACATGATAATTCTATGTGACTGTTTCTTATGACTTTTACGGTTGATTTTCAAAGTCTTTAGTTAAATCACCTATGTCGTTGTTAGTTGGCCACACAGATTTTAGTACAAGTCTATCAACACATACATAAACATTTATTAAGCCACATATCATACAGACTGCCGGTAGAAACACAAAGGACACCTTATAAAGATAGTCACAAGAGACTTAAGAACATACAACTGAACACAAGACTAGACCATGACCCAACCTAGGCACAAGACATTATTCCCACATAGCACAGACAATGTAAACACATGACACACCAACATTAGTCTTAAAAATGCATAACGCTCTTGAGCTTTTGGATGAACAGCTCCTTTCATGAGTCCTAAATTCTGTCTCATTCCCTAAGATCTGCGGATGCAACATCTTTTCAGTATCTTTGCTTTGAACCTCTTTCAGAAACTCATCCATCTTCTCTGGCACACGCAACCCTACTAAAATGTATAGATCCTAAAGGGAATGTGACCTTTCTTCAACAACAACACCCACCTCTACACGCACCTTGTAAATCTCCTGGGCCAATCTACAATCTTCAATAACATACCTACGGTAGTAAGGTATCATGACATCCTCCCATTTAAGCGAATCAGCAGAACACTGAAGCTCATCACATATCGGTAACCTTTTTATTGCTTTTCACCTTTACTTGTAAGTTCACAACTCAAGTTTAGACTTAGGCATCCTTTGGATACCCCCTAAATAGACAGACACATTTACATATTAACCATTACCATCATCACATATAAGACCCCAAAGCCACAAACCACATACACAAAAGATAATAAAGGACAACAAATTCCTAGAACAAGCTACTTTCCATAAATAGGACCAAAATGTGTGCATAGTTGTTTCTTTTTGATGTTAATAGATAAATTCTACAGATTGTATATAAAGTCCTATGATTTTACTTCTTATGGATGGATTGCAATTCCAATGTGTGCCAGGTGTTTTGTTGCTACAACTTATAGATATATTTTGCATACTGTATGCAAAGTCTTTTGTTTTTACTGCTTACAAATACATTGGAGTTCAACATGCTTATAACCATCTTTCCAGAAATCACACCAAATCCTTTACAGTTGTATATGGATACACATTTTAACCTATTTTCATATAAATAGGTTAATTCATGTTTTTTTTCTTTTGCTAATGGCCATTATACATTGTCTTGGTGATGCAGTTAGCTGTGTTTGATTTTAACAACATGTGTATCTTTTTTGTGCTTGATATCAATCTATCTCCTTCAGCAGTTTGATGTACACAAACCTGTGCATCAAAAGCACAACTGCAAAATCTAAGGAAATGTAGTGGTCATGATTCCTAATGAAGGCAAAATGCAAAACTCACTACATTGTTAGCCGACTACAGATGTCAACAACTCGCCGCGAAGCGTGGGCTTATATCATGGTTTTGAACAAAATGAAACTACATATCATGTTGTAGTTCAATTCTATCATTACTTTGTTACTAAAAAACAAACAACATAACATGGGCCAAAATGGTAACACTTTTTATACTAAAAAGAAACTATGAAAATATTAAAAATAGTCCCATCCTTGAAAACATTAGACCAATGGGTGTTGATATCATCAAATAGTTTATACTTTTCAATATCAATTTCCCTTGTAAAAATGCTGATAATTACTTTATTTCTATGAAGATATGTACTTAATTGTTTCATGTTTCATTTTTAGGAAACTATGAGCATTGGAATAGAAAGACGCGGAAATGGAATGGTGCGTGAAGAAAAATGGATAAGTGACTGCTCCAGAAGATAGTTATGGCGTAGTTGGTTCGTTAGACTACAACGTAACCCACTTTTTACCTGACCTAAGGATATCTAGTCAAGTTCTTAGTTACGGCGTAATTGGCTCATTGGGGTTGCGTCGTAACAAAATCATACAGGGAGTTACTATAGGGTAACTCATGCCTTTGAGTTACGCCGTAACTATGCTAAGCCTTAGAAGACATACGTGTGATATGGGAGTTACGGCATAACTCCTCATTTAGGTTACCCCGTAGTTGGACGAGCATATAAATATGATGTGTAATTTCTTTTAAATAAAACTACGTCAGGTTTTACATTTATAAAATCCTAACTACCTCGACTATTCCTACTCACTAAAGAGCAGTGTACCCTATCGTGTATAGTGTAGTGATTAGTAAGTATGGATGTCGACTCAAAGAATGGGTTGTGTCTGTAATCGTCTAATTGATTTTATTATTATACCTAAGAAATCAAGAAAGAAAACATGTTTGAGTATTTGAGATTATTGTCTAGCTGTTTTTGTGGTAAGCCTAGCTTGTCGAAAAGGGAATTGGAATAGCGGTGAAAAACTGGAAAGGAAGAACGCAATTAATTACTATGATCTCTAGTGAAATGTCTTGTCGCAATCTTAAATGAGGACTAAACTCATTAGGTCCAATTTAGTAGTTGAAACCTAACCTATGTCTACTGAGTGGAATGAACTCGCAAGGAGAATTAACCTATTCTCAGTATACAATTATTAAGATTTAATTTAACTTATAAAATATGCTTATTCTAACAGGAGGTCTCCTTATTAACTCGTAATCCTAACCAGGAATTAATGCTAAGGGCTCGCCTCATAGGTCAAGGTCGAACAACTATAAGCATTCATAACTTTGCAATTAATTGCGCGCATAAATCTTAAGACTATCACTCGCTTAAAACCATTAGTGCACACTTAACCTTATTTCAAAACCTAGCAGGGAGTCCAAGGGTTTCTAAGCATACTACATAAATTAATAAAGAAAGCAATAAAACAACGAGATCGTAACTTAATAATCAATGAGATAATTAAATAATTAAAAGCCAAGAACACATAATAAAGCATAATCAATAACATAACAACAACGAATTAAACCGCATGATCCGCTAAGTCAAAATAATCATTGCATTAAATTGACCAAAATAAGTTGAAGTATGATTACAAATTGTGCCGAATTAGTGCTCTCGATCCCCTAGTCGAACACCATGGCAAACCTCGAATGGTTTGCCCTACACACAATGCGAACAGTGACTTTTCCCTTTTCGTGTTTTGCGACAAAACCACCAGACGAGTACAAGAATACTTTTAAGAATGATTCCATGAATCATTTATATAGTAATTAAATACTTTGGTCCATGTATGAGTTTGGCCCCTCGTCTTTAGTGAAACTTTGTAATTAATCATGAAACTTTGTATTATTTGTGCAACATTGGCCCCTGTGATGACTCATACTTTACGGTGTAACCCTAATACTTGGTTACGCCGTAACACTCCTGACGCGGCTTTCCTTCATTAAGTGATAAAATTAGTTACGGCGTAATTAAATCACCCGTTACGCCGTAACCCTTAGTCAACAACATAATAATTTCCATAATTATATTTTATGGCGTAACCATATGAGACGTTATGCCGTAATGCCTCGTTAGCACCAAATCTTCGTATTTAATAATTTATTACGTCATAACTCAATGGGACGTTACATCGTAGTCTCATCCTCGGTATTATTTCTCTTGTAATAATAGGTTACGGCGTAATCCCATGTATCAATTACGCCGTAATTCTTGAATAATGAAGATTTTGATATAAAAAGCAGGTTTTTCGCATCTTTTCCTTTCCAATACCTTTATTTACCTGAATTCACAAAATAAATGAAATAAATATCGAATTCATATAAAATTGATATAAAGCAAGGCAATAAACGCGAGAATTTGATATGAAAAAGTATTAAATATTTGATATTATCAAATATCCCCCCACTTGACTTCTACTTGCCCTCAAGTATAATCTTTTAAATAATTCTTAAAAAGATATCTCCCTAGTTATCCAGGAAGATATGAATTTAAAACTTACCTATGCTAGAAAATTGCAAACCGAGCACTTCACGAAAAGGAAAAACGAATCACACTAATACTCTCACTAATCTATGTGTTTCATTTTTGGTGATCACTCAACTGCTTAGTCATGGCGAGTATTCTATCATAAGCTTTGCCAGGATACTAATCTCCACCACTAGAGTCTAGATGCAACTATTTAAAAAGGCAAATGGGTTAACACAACACAAAGGCTTACGGGGTGAATCATTCTCTAAATACAATCTTTACCAAAAGTGTTACACCAACAAGGGCGATGAAACCACACATACACATCCGTAACGACGGATGAGACATGTATGATTGCTCTATCCCTCATTCGAGCAAAACCAAAGGTTAGGATGGAGAATGATATAGGGTAGGATAAAGACATAGGATACACATTTAATGGGTATTAAATAAAGACATAAAACAAATAGTTTCCTAAGTCCATAATCTCCCCATCACCGGTCGCATTCAAATCCTATAAGATAAAATGAGGGTTAAGAGTCAAGGAGTCTTCATAATACACGAGCTACTGCGTATGATTAATAGTGTAATGCATTAACTCGGCCTTCATCATTAATGATTATGTGCTAAAAAAATTTGAAAATTTGAGCTAAAATAGCACATAATCTCACAAAATACCTCATTTCTATCTCCCTTCCCCTTACTTGGGTTGTATAATGCCTTCATTGTACAAATAGACTTATAATAGAAATGAGAGATAGAAATGTCACGGGTTTATAAGAACTACCTGTGAAAACGGAATCATCGCCGGCTGAACAAGGCAGAAATACTACCACGATACGACAAATAAGCTGATTTATAATGATGATCAGCTAATAAACACTTGCTTGCATTCTTTATTCTCTTTTTTTGATGCAAGACAAGGATACAATAACAATACAGATACATACACACACACCTCCTCACCACTCGTCACACACACACATATATATATATATATATATATATATGATCATCCCCCCACTTAAGATCAACTATCTTTAAAACCCGTCTTTTCTTCAAATTCCCTTTATCATAATCCGCAACTTCCACCAGTGAAACCCAAAATTAACCAGCAACTCCCCAATCATGGACTAAGAAACTACAAGGTAGGCTAAAGTGATAGGTGTAATAAAATAACATATGGGTTAAACATAAGGAAAGGCTCAACAGGGTGTACTAGGGGTATCTTGTACTTATAATTAGTGCAACAAAGGGTTTAACAGCGGGATTGACTAATCGGTGTGAAAAGTCAATATACACAAAACATATATAGGCTATTTGGGGTTAATCCTAAAATTTACCTTTTATCACAGCTACACCGATTACACTAGGTGAAATGCTCTTTATGGTGGTCTTGAAAAGATATACCAGGCCAACACACTCATTTTTTAATGAATTTAAGTATAAGGGGAAATAGAAAGGCTTATCCTCACACAATTAAATTATAAGGTAGGGTGTGCTCGGTAAAGTTTTAACTAGTTAAGTAATGAAAAACATGTCAAAATTTTATTAATGAGACATTTTTTAAAATAAACTAGAAAAATAAAGGCAAGTATAATCAAATGGTTGTTTATTTCTAATTCCTTCCCCCCACTTGAGTCAAACATAAGCATATAAAGTTGAAATATGAAGGGTTAGAAATGGAACAGATTACTCCCCTGGATTTGCTCGATATGATGAAGAGACAGCATGCTTTAAGCAATGCTCCAAGTCTTCTTCTTTAAGCAACATCCACCATCACATGCGACTTTTTCATCATCCTGTATTGCATTCAACTAGGACTATTCAGGATGCTTCCTTGCAGGTCGATAAGTATCCTAGCACCTCATCATGTACATTACATGAATAACTACAAGAAAGACTAATACCAAAAGCATAAACCTGGTTAAAAGCACAATAGCACAAAATATACTAAACTTTACAAAATAAACCTAACTCACTTTCCTTGGAATCACGGTTGCATTTAGCGTATGCAACAAGCCTTTTAAATAACGTGGTGGCCTAAGTGGACGAGTGAAGTCTCGTGAGGGTTTCCAGAGAATATACCCACAAAATTCATTTATCAATATACACGGTTTTATAAAATTTCAAACGATTTAATGATTTGCAGAAATGGATTACGGCGTAACGAATGATTGGATTACACCATAATCATGTGGATGATCATTTCAAAATTATTTAATTAAGTCTAGTTATAGCGTAACCATGGAAAGGATTACGTCGTAACTTTAATGATTATGACGTAACCCAAATGGTTACGCCCTAATTGCTGCTATTGGCAACAAACTTACCAAATACTCACGCTGCAAAGTAATGTTGAATTCCGCCCCCTTGCTATTAGAACCAGCAAAACCAAGTAAGAAATATACAAAACCATCTAAAATGCATAAATTGAAATGAGCTAAACTAAGGGATAGGTCAGGTTGTCTTAGAGTATTACTTTTCTTTTGAATCGAGTCTTTAAGTTAGACTCAAGCCTCCATCATAGGATTATTTGGACATCTCTACACATGTCTAATCTTCATGTCATCATCTCAACTTGTTCATAATTTCTTATCCTGCACAATAACAAACTAATGCATCAAATGTGTAACAGAACATGAGAATACATATTTGGCAAATACTTGACTCATAAACACCACATGAATAAAACATTAAGGTTGACAGGCTTAATATTAAAACATAGGCGGTATTAGAAAATAATTTTAAGGGTTCAAGCATTGCCCAAATATTTTTGGTGTTTCAGACCTAGTTCAGAGATATGTCGCAACAGGCACTACCAAGTTACGCCATAACCAAGTCTGAAATGATTTTTTTATATTTCACACATGTTACGCCGTAACCAGATGATTGGTTAGGCCGTAACAACACTCAATCAATCATGCAAACACTTAGAAAAAGGAAGAAGAACAGAAGGTTCAAGCAAACATACATGCACAAACAAACACACACATACCAATCAAACAATCAAAAACAACAAAAATCATCCCCGACAACGCTGCCAAAAACTTGATGAATAATTTTTTTAAATAAAACTACGCCAGGTTTTACATTTATAAAACCCTAACTACCTAGACTATTCCTAAGCACTAAAGAGAAGTGTACCCTATCGTGTATAGTGTAGTGATTGGTAAGTACAGGTGTCAACCCAAAGAACGGTTTGTGTCTCTAATCGTCAAATTGATTTTATTATTCTACCTAAGAAAGCAGGAAAGAAAACATGTTTGAGTATTTGAGATTATTGTCTAGCTATTTTGGTGGTAAGCCTAGCTTGTCGAAAAGGGAATTGGAATAGTGGTGAACAACTAGAAAGGAAGAACACAATTAATTACTATGATCTCTAGTGCAATGTCTTGTCGCAATCTTAAATGGGGACTAAACTCATTAGGTCTAATTTAGTAGTTGAAACCTAACCTATGTCTACTGAGTGGAATGAACTCGCAGGGAGAATTAACCTATTCTCAGTATACAATTATTAAGATTTAATTTAACTTATAAGATACACTTATTCTAACAGGAGGTCTCCTTATTAGCTCGTACTCCTAACTAGGAATTAATGCTAAGGGCTCGTCTCATAGGTCAAGGTCGAACAACTATAAGCATTGATCACTTTGCAATCAATCACACGCACAAAGCTTAAGACTATCACTCGCTTAAAACCATTAGTACACACTTAACCTCATATCAAAACCTGGTAGGGAGTCCAAGGGTTTCTAAGCACACTATATAAATTAATAAAGAAAACAATAAAACAATGAGATTATAACTTAGTAATCAATGAGATCATTAAATAATTAAAAGCCAAGAACACATAATAAAGCATAGTAAAAAACATAACAACAACGAATTAAACCGCATGATCCGTTAAATCAAAATAATCATTGGATTAAATTAACCAAAATAAGTTGAAGTATGATTACAAATTGTGCTGAATTAGTTCTCTCTATACCCTAGTCGAATGCCATGGAAAACCCCGAAGGGTTTTCCCTACACACAATGCGAACAGTGACTTTTCCTTTTTCTTATTTTGCGACAAAACCACCAGACGAGTACAAGAGTACTTTTAAGAATGATTCCATGAATCATTTATATAGTAATTAAATACTTTGGTCCATGTATGAGTTTGGCCCCTCGTCTTTAGTGCAACTTTGTAATTAATCATGAAACTTTGTATTATTTGTGCAACATTGTCCCCTGTGGTGACTCATACTTTACGGCGTAACCCCAATACTTGGTTACGCCGTAACACTCCTAACGCGACTTTCCTTCATTAAGTGATAGAATTGGTTACAACGTAATTAAATCACCCATTACGCCGTAACCCTTAGTCAACAACATAATAATTTCCATAATTATATTTTACGGCGTAACCATATGGGATGTTACGCGTAATGCCTCGTCAGCACCAAATCTTCATATTTAATCATTTATCACGACGTAACTCAACAGGACGTTACGCCGTAATCTCATCCTCGGTATTATTTCTCTTGTAATAATAGGTTACGGCGTAATCCCAAGTATCAATTACGCCGTAATTCTTGAATAATGCAGATTTTGATATAAAAAGCAGCTTTTCTGCATCATTTCCATGCCAATACCTTTATTTACCCGAATTCACAAAATAAATGAAATAAATACCGAATTCATATAAAATTGATATAAAGCAAGGCAATAAAAGCGTGAATTTGATATGAAAAAATATTAAATATTTGATGTTATCAAAATACAAGCCCTAATTCTGCTTATTTCTTAATTCTTTTCATTGAAGACTCATAAGGGACAACTAGGGCTTCATTGTGAGGGATTTTTCCAGCTTCATTCACCATCATTCCAAGGGAGGATTCGCTATAAATCATTATTGTATTAATCATTCATCAAGTATTTGTAAGAACTATAATGTTAATCAATTCAAGATTTCCTTCATTATGATTTCTGCAAATTTCAATATGAGTGGCTAAGCACTTTTAGTTCTAGCCTAGTTATGTATTTATTATTGTGTTGATGCATATTTCTTAGTCTAATAATCATTTTTATAGATATTATAATTGCTTGTTGATCGATCCCCGCGTTTTGGTAGTGCTAAGGCTAGTGTAGATCCTTTTAGCTATTAAGTAGGCGTAAACATTTAAAAGGTGGTCTGTTAGGTTACAAGAGATAGGCTGACATCTATTTCGAGTGTAGGGATTGCACATATCACCGCCTGCATTAGATTAGACACTTATAAAGGGTAGAAAATCCTTTTAGAAGGATTTAGTGTCGAGTAGTGAGATTGTCGGCATTAGACAAGTGTTTAGAGTAGTTGGGGGTTTAATAACAATGACCTAGATGCCCGATTTCTGTGAGTAACGGGATTAATATCATAGGAAGTATAGGTTAGGTTACAAATACAACTCGGGCCTAATGATGTTAGAACCACCATATAAAATAGGAATTAGACATTGTACTAGGAATTAGCCTATTCACACTAATAGAGTAGTAACTAGGCTAGTATGCCTTTCAGGAACAATCAACACTTGGGATATACTTGATAAAGCCTTCATCCAATAGTTCTGTCCACCCTTCAAGACCGCCAAACAACTTAAGGAGATTCATAACTTCAAGCAAGAAGGCGATGAAACGATGTACCAAGCTTGGGAAAGGTACAATGACCTCCTCAAAAAATGTTTAACACATGATTTGAACAACCAACAAAAAGTTAACATCTTCTACAAGGGGCTGGACATCTTGACCCGCCAAATGATTAATTCTCAAGGGTCGATCCCTGTAATGACACCAACCCGAGCATTGGAGTAAATTCAAAACATGGCTGATCATTCGCATAAATGGCATGATGGATCTAGTAACATGAGGACAAGCAGTGGTAGCTCGGAAGGCATTGTTGCTATCATAAGCAAGTTGGATAGCTTGGGGCAAGAAATGAAGAAGCTTAAAGAGAATGTGCATGCTATCTAAGTAGGTTGTGTACTTTATGGAGGAACACATCTTGACAAGGAATGTCCACTTAATGAAGAAGTTAAAGGAATCGAGGAAGTAAAGTATGGAGAATTTGGAAGATCCTTTCCAAACAATGAGGAAACAGAGCTAGGTATCGTATGGCCCCACCTGGGTATTACACGCGCACTAACAACTGACCACCATTTAGAGAAAGGAAATATAGTTTAGAGGAAACCATTAACAAATACTTGGAGTAATCAGCTAAGAAACAAGCTGAACGCGATGACTGGTTGAAAAAGTTTCAAGAAAGCATGGAAATAAATCTAAAACATCATGATGAGACTATCTAAACCCTTGATGATAAAATAGGAATGTTGACCAATGATGTATTATTGAGCTAGTTTTATACACTTAAAATATACTATAATAATATAATATTAAGAGAAATTAAGAAAATTACCAAGTTACCCTTGATAAAATTCGCTCTCAAAAATATATATAATATAATATATAATACGTATATTAAACCGGGTAAGTATGATCACCCGGGTCGTTATCCCCAATGACTAGTGAAATTGAAACCTCGTTTAAGTCCGGATTCTGATTTGAATAAGCAAAGATATTTTTGATAATCTATATCTAAAAAAAACAACAATTAAAATTTAATCAAAACGCGAAACGGGATACTAAAACTAAGGCCAAAAACCTAAATTCTATAAAATTAAACCTAATTTTTATTTTTCTTTTTAAATGTATTTTAATTGACTAAAAACGAAGTTAAAAAAAAACTAGATTGAAAACGGAGTTAAAACGGGGTTAAATTATGAAAACCGAGAATCGAAACGAAAACAGTTTCTTTAAAAAGGTTGAATTTTTGTAAAAAAAGAACCCCTACGAAAGTGATACTATTTTTCCTACAAACACTTTATAATAAAAAGAAAATTTTTTATAATATAGATTTTTATATTTTCTGTATAATTTCTATTTTTAGGATTTTTTTAAGATTTTTAAAGATAATAAAAGATTACAAATACTAAAACTTATAGTAAATAATTCTAGAAAAATTACGGTAAATTAGCTTAGCTATAATAACTTAGGAAAAATAAAGCTAATAAAGTTGGTAGCTTATAAAATAAGCCATCTAAATTAAGCTTACATCTTATTAGCTTATAAATACTAAAAGGTGTACTAATATTTATGTGGGGAAATACCACTGGATGAGCTTTTGGTGACTATTGGGTAACACGTTGGTTTATTACTGAGAGGTCGTGGGTTCGAGGTAGGAAACACACTATCTTTTTGAAATTTTTTATTTTTTTACTTTTTTGAAAAACAAATTCTAAGATTTATTGAGGACATCAAATAAGCTATCTTTGTATATCATATGGTAAACTGATGTATAACTTATCGTAAAAGCACTTTTCTAAAAAAGCTTTTTTAAAGCTCGTTTAACAGATGAGAAGGTTTTGGCTTTACATTTCAACTTATCAGCTTTATTAAACAAGCTCAAATTAAGCTCAAATACTAAAAAAGGGAAAAAAATTGTCTAGGTAAGCTTATTATGTACTTCAATCTAAAAATGAAAATAAAATCTAAGTTATACATAGGAAAACAACTGAAAGTTGAAGATTGAAGATAACGCAATACTCAGGGAAATGAGCCAAAGTAGCACAAAATTCAAATGAGCTTAAAGTTTATTAAAAAGCTAAACTAGACTTTAAGACTTTAAGGACTTATAAAACTACTTAATATTCATCTATATAAGCTATAAATTCTAGACTCATAAGCTAAATTAACAATTTAAGATTCTAAAGTTTTCTACTGTTTTTGATGTTTTCAGGCTTTTTTATGACTTTTGACAGCAAAATAAGCTAAGACAATAAGCTAGAAAACAAAATTAAAGACTTAAACTATATTAGCTATAGATAATTCTAAGTCCCTAATTAAATCTAAGCTCATAAATCATACTTAATAACTTAATTAAAAAGCTAGGCTAAAAGGGACAGTACTAACTGTAAGTTAGTATGTCACACTTTTGCAAAAGTGGGACTAAGGAAGTGAGGTACCAAAAGCGGTAATCCTACCACTTATATACACGCAAGTAGAGTGTGCAAGTGACATGCAAACAGGATCTAGCTTATGGAGGGGTAGATCAAAGATTTGCACAAAATGATCTTTCTTAGCGAAAAATCCCCTGGTGCTCGTCAATTTTATATAAGCTCTTTTTCTTTTTAAATTTTTCAAATCTAATTTATTAAATAATCATTTACTAATGTTTTTTACTATTTTCATAGCATGTCTAAAAAGTTTTGCACAAATTGCATTTGACTTTATTGGTCAAATTATCTTTTGCACTAACACCACCCTTTAACAATATGACGGATGAAGAAAAACTTTTTTAACATGAGAATCTAACTAACTAGTACTGATATATATACCAGAACCATATACTAGGCTTTAAACAAACTAATTAACAAGAATTAACAACTAAATAAGCATTAATCTAAGATCTATACTATTTTACTATATTTTTGGTTTTTTTAGAGGTTTTTAAGGACAATGATATAAGACTAGATCTAAACTAATTTAATCAAAAACAGATAAGCAACTAGGATTATTAAGCTAGTTAAGGCATAAATAAACACTAATAAGCAACTTTAATAAGCAAATAAGCAATAAGCAAGTATGTAGTGAAAATTTAAGCTAGAATTGAAAATGAACAAGAAATTTAAAAGTAAAACTTACTTTATCCTCTAGCTAAACAAGAGGTCCAATAATGGCAGCTACAAGCTCCCTAGCTTATTAATAAGCTAGGGTATAAGTCCTTGGGATCTCTTCCAAGGTAAGATCCCCTTCCAAAAGCTCTAATCCAATAAGATCCATGATAGATTTAAACTGATTTAAGGTTTAGGTAATATTAATACTGAATTCAATAAGCCCTATTTCAGCTTATAGACTGAAAGAGCTTTAAATGAGCTTATTAGCTTATTGAGACAACTTAGCTTATTAAGAGAGTTTATGAAAAAGGAACTTGGAGAGATTTAGAAAAGCTGAATTTCATTAATAAAAACTTGCTTACAATACTTTTAAAGGAAAATTACAAGATAAAAAGGAAAATTTAAGCTAGGAAAACAAAATTTAAGCTACAACTAAATTTAAGCTACCACTAGATTATATCCCTGTGTGTGAGAGTGAGACCCTTTTTATAGGCTCTTAGTGAAGCTTCCAGACCCTCTTGCCTTGCTCTCCAATCCTTTAATCTCAACCAATCATTTCATCAATCATTGGATCAAAGATTCTAGCCGTTAGATCAATAAGTAACCTCACACGGATTGCCAACGTGGCAATCCGTTTGAGGCTCACTTGTGCTTCTTTTCTGAATGTTTTAGCATAAAAACCCATATAAATTTGTGCTTCTTTCATAGCCGCGTGCTCTATGCTTGAGAGTGAGCTAGTAAGACTCTTGATTTGACCCATTTGACCATGCCATTGTACTTGAGCTTCCTTGAATTGACCATCGCACCCTTTAATTCTCATTTGCCCTTTATTTTACCATGGGGGTGAAAGGGAGGGACGATGGGTGAATAGTAACTAGTTTCGCGCCTATTTTTTTTTACAGTTATAAACTGTTATAGGTTTGGTATTTTACACATTTGGCCCTTGTCTTCCTTTTCTTATTTTCTAGTTATAAATAACTTTCAAAAAGTGCATGTTTAGCCCTTGTGGTTTCATAAAAAGGAGGTGGGCTAAAAAGAGGTGAGGGAATATTTTTGTATTTTTGTGAAACTTTGAGGGCTAAAATGGAATATTGTAGTACTTGTTGACTTTTGTTGACCAATGATTGACTTTTCTTTGACTGGATTTGACTGAGGCTTGAATATTCTGGCTTCGGCTTTGAATCTTTGGCTTCTTTTTGTACTCTTCTAATTCTCGTGTCCGTGGTTGCCTATTTTTTGACTGTTTTCTTGTGATTTTTGATATATCCGTACCTGCACACACAAAACACAAATACAAGCATATTTTTGCCATTTTTGGTCTGTTTTCGGTTTAATTGGGTTATTTTAGGCATAAATGGATATGTGTATTCTACACTTATCAATGTACAAACACGAGTCATGTGAGCCAACATTGGTCATTGCAAGGCGATTTCACAAACAAATGGTTACCTCTTTACACACCTTTTGATTACTCTTCTGATGAACTTAATTATTTTTCTACCATGTCATATGTCTCAAATGAAGAAACCCAAGAAGTTGAAGATGTCAAAGAAGCTGAGGAATCAATAACTTTCTATGATACTCCAATAATAAATCATTACATGGCACCATACGAGCCACCAATACCATTCCCTCGGCGCCTCGCGCATCATGCTGAGGAAGTAGTAGTTAGCAAGACAATGGAAAGTTTAAGAGCGATTAGAGTGAACCTACCCCTCATAAAGGAGATAAGAAACATGGATGACTATGCCAAACACATGAAGAATTTGGTGGTGAATAAAACAAGAACTTCGAAAGGAAAAGATGTCAAGTTAAATGCCCGATGCTCGACAATTCTCTAGAATCAGCTACCACCTAAGGAGAAAGATACAGGGAGTTTTATTCTTCCTTATTCTATTGGTAACTTAACTGTTAGAAAAGCTTAAGATGATTTAGGAGCTAGTATAAACATCATGCCACTTTCTATGTACACACGATTAGGTTTAGGAAAACTAATACCAGTTAATATGAATGTGGAATTGATTGGCTAAATAGAACTTAAGAGCATCACCAGATGAAAGAATAGTATAGAGAATTTGTTGGTGAAAATTGACAAGTTTATATTTCCTGTAGACTTTGTCATATTAGATATGGTTGAGGATTTTAGAATGCCAATCATATTAGGTAGGCCATGTCTAGCAACTGCTCATACTGAAATTGATGTCTTCAGAAAATTGATTTCATTAGAGGTGGGAAATGAAAAACTAATGTTTAACATTGACAATTTCAATGAGACACTTAAGCCTATAGAATTGGTGTGTGGACTTAGGGGTATTAAGTGCAATACAGAGGATGATTTTCTAAAAATTGATCATGATTTATTTTTGTATAAATTTGCTTTATTTATAAAAAACAACCAGTTCAAATACTTGTTTTCTATCGACACATATATTTTCACTTTTGAAGTCTTTGTGCACGAATCACTACGATGAAATAGAATATAGATGGGATACCATACTTGATCAAGGAGAACGATGGGACATTGAATCATTAGATGAGCCTCACAGCAACAAGAAGCATGAAATGCACCCCTCACCACAGGTAAGACAAAAGGTACATTGGTATAAGGAAATTTTGCAACAAAAGGAGAAGCACATGAGTTTTGGGCATCTTGTGACCCTTACAACAACCAATGTGATAGAGGGGATGCACCTAGTAATGAGGAGAAGAAAAGTTATTGGACATGCATGAATGATGACGAAAGGATTGATGACCTATCGAAAGGAATGAGTTTCATGGATTGGGTGAGAGTGAGCCATGGGAAGGTCAGCAAGATGACCAAGGAAAGAATTTGGAAGGATTGGTGAAGAAAGGACCTTAGTGGAAACTCCAACTATAGGGATGAAGAAAATGTAATTAATGAAGAGCCTAATATAGTACACCCTCAAGAAAAAAACTATGGTGCGACTAATAAGCAAGCTAGGCAGGCAGACTCTAGTGAGGATCCAAAAAATTTAGAGATGAAAAGAGGGAACTAATATTGGATCTTATAGAAGTCCATTGGATGATAATTGGTAAACGAGAACGACCAATGATAATGATGACTTGGATTGTTTGGTGGATTACTTAAAATTACAGTCACAAGATGGCGATTTTTCTTTTTTCTTAAAACCGAACCACGGTTTTGCATTTTAGGATGTAGTTTTTGCTCACCCTTAATTGCCACGATAAAGGTTAATTTGATGAAAGAAATAAACAGGGAGGAAGCGGTCCAAGAACAACGTAGACTCGGTTTGACTCTAACTTAAAGACTCAATAATAAACAAATGTGCTTGTCGTGAGACAACCCGTCTTCTATCCTTTTTATTTATTTTTCATTTCTATATTTCATTGGTTTTGTGTTTTCTTCATCCTTTTTGCTGGTTCATACAATGAAGGAAAGACAAATGAAGTCGTCTTAGCTCATAATTAAGTTGGAATTTTAGGAAACAGATACAGTAAGTAACTACGGCATAACTGTTACATCCAAGTTACGCCATAACTGGTTTCCCAGTTTGAAAATGTTTCCATGTCCATTTAACTACGACATAACTGGCTCAATGCATATATGCCGTAACTCCTTCCTGTAGAAAACTTTTCGAAAATGATTTTGAATTTTCATAAAACCTTGTACATTTTTTCATGAACTTTATGGGTGTGTTCCTTGTAAACCCTCACAAGACTTCACTCGTCCACTCGGGATACTGATTGGTGATGTGCTATCATGTAGGTTGTATTTACTGATTACCAAATTTTAAATTTATATTTAACCGACTTATCCTAAAACAACACTTTAATAGGCATTGTACGCGATCAAGATGGATTTTTGTGGTAAGTAGGGTGTCGAACACTAAAAGCGAGAAAGTTAACCTTATATTCTATCAGTATTTTATTCTAATTTATTAGTCTAGTTAATTGTATGTTATTTCTATTTAATGTTAAACCTATGCTAAACCTAGTTCTAATGATAAAAGAGGGGGTTTTCAGCCTGAGAGACTAGCACAAGTTCAGTGGCGACTAAAATCAATTCAATACACAATAATCACGCAAGAAGATAATTAAAAGATAAAAGAGCGGTCAAGCCAAATGATAGAAAATCATATTATCCATATTCAATCCGATTAAACGTTGGTTTATTTGTTTAGTGCAATGAGTGCTTATCTCGAGGAGGCATATCATTCTTAAGACTTAGGCGGTACTTCTTCCTAAGACCTAGACATGTTAAATCCTATCACAATTAACACATCTGCATAAAGCATCCTTTTAGTTTAATTATAATCTATCTTAAGGATTAAAGCAATGGTGATCTTGTTAAACCCTAGCCCATCCGGACTTTACCCTCTTACTGCTTGACAGCATTTTATATACTAGTAGTTCACTGTTCAAGTCTTTACCAATGATTAAGAATGTACTTGTTGATCCAAGGGTCACCTGCCAGGCCAACTAAGCTCACTAATTTAAAGGCAAATATAGATCATTCATTGTGATCCTATTGGTCCATATATATAAAACACGATATGGAGAGCTATCCCATTATCTAGATCACTTGGTCAGTCTCACTAGACCTAGTTGAATGATAGGTCGCATATTCAAGCACATAGGCAAGTATGAGATGATAAACATAATAACATTACATTTATACCATCATTTATCCCAATTAAGTTATCCACTTTTATATAATTATTGCAAGAATCGTTACTTAATTGATTAAATTTGTAAATTGCAGTAATTACAGAGTGATTTGCGAAGACATGCTAAAAGGCAAACTTTTTGGATCTTAAATGATGATATTTAAAGATTGTTTAATTCTGCCTAATACGTCGTATCCACAAAAAGAGATATGGCGTATCAGCGCCTGGACATCATAAGAAAACACGTATTCTTACTTCCCAATACGGCGTATCCATGTTTCCGTATACGTCGTATCCAGCTGGATAACTCTTCAGAGATTTGGTGAATAATTATATTTTGGGAAGTTATATCTGATTGATTATAAACTTAGCGGACACTTCAAGGAAAACACCCCTATACGCCATATTGACCTAGCTCAATACGGCGTATCTAGTCTTTTTCAGACACTATAAATAGAAGACTCAAAAACGAGTTTTCAGAGTGCAAAATCATATTCTCTATACCATACATATAAAAGATGATTTTTTGAAGAAAAGAAGAGCAACCAAAGGTCAAGCATCGATTACGATTCCATAGAAGACACCGTGTAATTCCTATACTCTTGTAATCATTTAATTTTTGGTATCGTCCAGTAAAACATTTAGTTTACCTTGGTTATTTGATCACACTTGTATAATTATAATGGTTATGGGCTAATACCCTAGGGTATTAGCCAACTTAATGAAGGTTTAATGTTTGGTTTGTTTTAAAATCGATCTCTTAATTTATCGTTGAATGTTTAATTATGTTTATCACATGATACTTGTCTACGTGTTTGAATATGCGACATATCATTCAACTGGGTCTAGTTACGCCTAACAAGTGAACTAGATACTGGGATAGCTCTCTATATCGTGTTTTATATTACTGGACCAATAGGATCACAAATAATGTTCTATCTTTGTCTTTAAATAATGAGCTTAGTTGAACTGGAAAGTGACCCGTAATGTTTCAACAAGTATGTTCTTGATTAATAGATAAAGACTTGAACAGTGAACTACTAGTATATAAAATACCTTCAAACAGTAAGTGGGTAAAGTTCTGATGGGCTAGGGTTTAACAACATCACCATTGCTTTAATCCCTAGATAGATTATAATTAAACTAAAAGGATGCTTTATGCGAATACGTTAATTGTAACAGGATTCAACATGTCTAGGTATTAGGATGATGTCCCGCCTAAGTCTTAAGAATGATATGCCGCTTCGAGATAAGAAATCATTGCACTAAATAAACAAACCAGTGTTTAATCGGATTTAATCTAGTTAATACGATTTTCTATCCTTTGGCTCGTACCGCTCTTTTATCTTTTGATTGTTTTTTTGCATGTTTATTGTGTTTAGAAATGATTATTGTCACCATAAAACCTGTGCCAGTCTCTCAGGCTAAAAACCCCCAATTATCATTAGAACTAGGTTTAGCATAGGTTTAACAAGTAATTTGAATTAACATAATTAGAGTAATTAAAATACTGATAGAATATAAGGTTAACGACCTCACTTTTAGTGTTCGACACCCTACTTACCATGAAACTTCACTCGATTGGGTACACTGCCCGTTAAAGTGTTGTGTTAGGATAAGTCGGCTAAATATAAATTTAAAACTTGGTAATCATTAAATTGACCCTACACGACAGCATATCAATTTTTTGCGCCATTGTCGGGGAGTGAAGTTGTTTAATTCTTGTTTATTAGTGTTTTAGTTTAGATTTAGTTTAGATTATTTTGCATATTGTGTGTTTGTATGTTTTCTGCATTATTACAGTATCCTGTAATTTTCTAAGTCGAATACAGAATACGGCGTATTCAACTTCTTGGATACGGTGTATAATTTTTTTAAACCAATACAACGTATTCGACTCTATCATCAATACGGCGTATTCAGTTCACTGAATACATCGTATTAGGCTATTTGACCATTTTCTTTCCTAACTATTTTATTACAAGTTAAAATAGACGACCCCAACATTACTATGGAAGAGTATATCAGGCTTGTGGAAGAAAAAGCTTGTAGGCATGGTAAGGTGTATAAATAGGAAACTGCTACGTATGGTAAGATCTGGTTTGATGAAGACGTTCACGACCTAAGATCCGTTGAAACCGAATTACCAGCTATAGTCTTTAATGACGCATTAACATCTGAAGTAACGCTCTCCTGTGAACCCACGGTAAGTCCTCTTAATGACAATTTAATTGACCTTAGAATATCGTTTGACGAATCCGACGATGAAGATTACACGATGATTTATGACAAAAATTCATTTTCCTAGAAAATAATTTCTGTCAACGATTTGAAAACAGATTCGGAAATTGATAATGATAAAGTCAATATGCCTTCGTTTCCATCACCCGAGCCTACGGTCAATTATTTTGATGATTTAGACTTCTTTAAAGATTTTGAGAATGAATTTCCAGCTATTGTTTATGATGATGCTCAAACGTCTAAATTAGATTTCTTAACTGAACCTACTGTAAGTCCTCAACATATCGATGAATTTGATTTGAAAGATGAAACATCATTGTCCGAATGTGATGAAAAGGAACAAAATGTTTTATACTTTAATGACCTATTTCCTTTTAATGTAATTTATCCCGATGAATCAAAATCGGATAAGGACAATGATGATGATAAAATTGATAATAAAAAGTCTTTAGTGGGTAATGTAATAAATATCGATGATGGTGCCTATGCACATGGGTCAAATAAGCTTTTGAAAACAAGTCATGATACATCTAATAAATTTTTCAAAACTAGAACTTTTATCAAGGAATTAACTGTTAATATCATGGCTTGGAATTATCTTAACATCGGGATGGTATTAGATCTTATTAAGAATTTATATGTGCCGTTGGCATCCTATTCGACCCCAAATTGTTTTATAAGGATGAGATTAAATTGTGGCAAGTCTAACTTAAAGACTTTTCTGTAAACAAAAGTGCTTGTCGGGAGACAACCTGGTTGTTTTTAATTGTTTGAATTGTAATTTTAATTGTTTTATTGAGTCTGTCTTCCCAAAAACTCAATACGATGTATCAAACCCCTATGGATACGCCGTATCAAACTTGTCTGGACGTTATCATTCTTTAATTTCTGCAAAAGTTTTTAACATTTATTTTTACATGATGCAATACGGCATATCCTTGGGTTTGGGATACGACGTATTGACCTCCTGTACAATGTGTTTAATTGTTTTCCTGCATTGTAACCATTGTATAATCGAGATAGGAATTGCACTTTTGTCTTCTAAACTTTTATGCAGGACCTTGCTGTAAGGAAATCAACGATATGGTATACTCTGAAAAAAGACGTGTGTTGAACTCGTACGAGCATTTCGCTGCCATCGGCAACACACTTTTGCTGCAAGACTAAATTGGAGAATCATCCCGACAACAACATCAGGGTAGTTCCTCGTATGAATATGTTTTTTCAAGTGCGTATGGCCGAGAAAAAAGATGGAATCTACACTCTATTTCCCATTTTCTTTAAATTGTTTTATCAATACAACGAGGACGTTGTATAATCTATGTGAGAGGATGGAGAATTAGAACGCCTACCTGTCCTTTCTTTTACAAATAATATGCTATATGCTTAAGTTATGTCAAATTTAAAATTTTTTTTCGAGCAAAACTTTTGGTAAAAATTACTATTACATGAACTCTGCCGCACTATAACCCTTTAATACAAAATTGTAAAGAATTAAGCCTATCCCGTTTTCCAAATGTTTACTAAAAATTCCGCAATAATTATGATGTGCGGTGATGTATAACATTGAAACTGGCTGGTATATCACCGAGACCACATAATTACAACGATGTGTACTATGGACTTAGATGAAGAAACATTATTAACTAGTAATTTTCTAGGAATACACAAAAAAGCCTAAATGTTGTAAAATTAACTAACTAGACTAGTTAGTTAAACCCCGTGTAACCCTTTGCTTACTCTCACTATAAGAGTAAGATATCCTAGAAAAACCTGTTGAGCCATTCTTGTCTTTTTCATACTAAATGTCTATTTCATTACACCTTTACACCTCAGCCTACCCTGTAGATTAAGCCTACTTAATCAAAGTTGCTAGTTGCTTTTGTGTAAAGTTTTGTATTTCCTGTGTCAAAGTGAAATTATCTATCTTTGGTTAGGTCAGGAAATTGCACAATGGGAAATTATGTAGCTCGTGTATTTTGCTACTTTCACGATTATGTATTATTGCCGAAGATGAAGTGTTAAAGGAAAAATTATCCAGATGAATTATGATTGTGAAGACGGTAAAATTGCACCGAGATTTATGTTATAAAAAAAAGGAAAAACAGAAAATGCATAAAAAAAGAGAGGGATGATTGGTAGTCGGTTCACCGATGAAATACTTGGAAGGATCGATTATTCGTTGATATGTGGATAAAAACCAACGATGTATAGTTTTGTATAAAGTGGCCAAAAATTTTAAATTTTGTTTATATTCCCACCACTTTTGAAAGTATGTAAGTTAGGGATGATCGAGAAGTTGACTGTTATGGGAACACCAACTTAGGTTGTCTTTGTCATTTCTGTGATCGAGGCATTTGTATATATTTCAAGTCTTTATCATGGAACGGTTAGGAAAAGTTACTAGCAACTACCTTATTTGTCCAAGCTTAATCTATTTGTTTTGTGAATTTTATTTAACAAGAATTTTCTTCCCTTTCCTAGCAATTAACCTTAGATTTTACTCGAACGAGGTTGAGATCGAGTCATGCATGTCTATTCCATCGTTACGGCCATGTATGCGTGATTCAACCACCTTGTTGGTTTATTACTTTGGTGAAAGTTAGAAGATCCCTACCCTATATCATTCTTCATCCTAACCCTTGGTTAAACTCGAATGAGGATGTGATCGAATTATACATGTCTATTGTGTCGTTATGGCCGTATATGTATGATTTAGTTGCCTTGTTGGTGTGGTACTATCAGTGAAAGATTGTTAGAATGATCAACCCTTAGCCTTATAATAAAAACCCAATTTACCTTTTGACTTGTTTCTCCTTAGCTCTAGTGGTAAAGATGTGTATCCTTGCCAAGCATATGATATGAAACTTATCACGACCGAGCAAATGAGCATACCAATTAAAATGTTACACCCTAGATTAGTTGAGTGATCTGAGTGTTTTCGTTTTCGTATTTCATGAGGTGCTTGGTCTTCTACAGGTGATTAAAACGAAAGAAGTGCTAAACGGAAAAATCCTTAATTTCGGTTGGTATACATTTTCAATAAATTTCTAGAGTCTACTTGAGGAAAAGTAGGATTCAAGTGGGGGGATATTTCATGACATCAAATAACGTTACATTTATACCATCATTTATCCTAATTAAGTTATCCACTTTTATATAATTATTGCAAGAATCGTTACTTAATAGCTTAAATTTATAAATTGCAATAATTACGGAGTGATTTGTGAAGACATGCTAAAAGGCAAACTTTTTGGATCTTAAATGATGATATTTAAAGATTGCTTAATTCTGCCCAATACACCGTATCCACAAAAAGAGATATGGCATATCAGTGCCTGGACTTCACAAGAAAACGAGTATTCTCACTTCCCAATATGGTGTATCCATGTTTCCCTATACGCCGTATCCAGCTGGATAACTATTCAGAGATTTGGTGAATAATTATATTTTGGGAAGTTATATCTGATTGATTATAAACTTAGCGCGTACTCCAAGGAAAACACCCTTATACGCCGTATTGACCTAGCTCAATACGGCGTATCCAGTCTTTTTCAGACACTATAAATAGAAGAATCAAAAATGAGTTTTCAGAGTGCAAAATCATATTCTCTATACGATACACATAAAAGACAATTTTCTGAAGAAAAGAAGAGCAACCAAAGGTCAAGAATCGATCACGATTCCATTAAAGACATCATGTAATTACTATACTATAGAATACTCTTGTAATCATTTAATTTTTGGTTTATTCCGTTCGGTTAAAACGTTTAAGAGAGAGAACTTTGGTTATTGATCACGCTTGTATAATTACAATGTGTGATTGGGCTAATTCCCTTGGGTTATTAGCCATCTTAAATGAAAGTTTAATGTTTGTTTTATTTTAAAATGATCTTTTAATTTATCGTTGAAAGTTTTTAATTATAGTTGTATCACTTGATAACTTGTCTACGGTGTTTGAATTATGCGACCTTTTCATTCACTGGGTCTAGTTACGCCTAACAAGTGAAATAGATACTGGAATAGCTCTCAATATCGTAGTTTTATATTGTACTATGACCAATAGATCACAAATAGAGAGAGTTCTAATTTAAGCTATTAATTATGAGTTATAGTTAGAGGAATGGCAGGTGACCCGTAATGTGTCAACAATGGTATGTTCCTTTAATTAATTGATAAAGATTGAACAGTGAAACTTCCAGTAATATAAAAATACGCTTCAAACAGGTAAGTGAGTAAAGTCCCCGATGGCTAGGGGGGTTTAAAAAGTCTTAACAAGATCACCATTGCTTTAATCCCTAGATAGATTATAATTAAACTAAAAGGATGCTTTATGCGGATACGTTAATAATGACAGGATTCAACGTGTCTAGGTCTTAAGATGATGTCCCGCCTAAGTCTTAAGAATGATATGCCGCTTTGAAATAAGAAATCATTTCACTAAATAAACAAACTAGCGTTTAATCGGATTTAATATGGCTAATATGTTTTTCTATCATTTGGCTTGTACCGTTCTTTTATCTTCTGATTGTTTTCTTGGATGTGTATTGTGTTTAGAATTGTATTGTGTTTAGAATTGATTGTTTTCTTGGCTGAAAACCCTCCATTATCATTAAAACTAGGTTTAGCATAGGTTTAACAAGTAATTAGAATTAACTTAATTAGAATAATTAAAATACTAATAGAATATAAGGTTAACGATCTCGCTCTTAGTGTTCGACACCCTACTTACCACAAAACTCCACCCGATCCGGTACACTGCCCGTTAAAGGGTTGTTTTAGTATAAGTCGGATAAATATAAATTTAAAACTTAGTAATCAATAAATTGACCCTACACGATAGCACATCAAGTTTTTAGCGCCGCTGCCGGGGAGTGAAAGAGTTTAACCTTTAATTTTATTAGTATTTCTAACCATTAGCTTAGATTAATTTAAATAGTGTAATTTAATTTTGTTTGTAATTAATTTAATTGTGTATTTAAATTCCCGCATTATTTAATTGTTTTCTAAATATCCTGTTTTGACAGATCAACAGATACGCCGTATCCACCAGTTGTATATGACGTATCGACCTTTCCACTCAGAACAACGTATTGGTTTCTACAATCTAAGCAATGTATCTGTTCTCCTAAACAATATGGCGTATTCTATATAATCAATACGTCGTATTAACCTTCAGCAGATCATACAACGTATTCAAATTAATTGAATACGGCGTATTGATCATCTGATACAGTAACAATACCTATTTTTCGTATTTGATTTTCTGTTTAGTGTGTTCTCTTTCGAGAGGGCACAACCTACTGATCATTTGTTCTTATTTTTAGGAATTCGATTGACGATGACAGAACAAGACGACTATATCTCTGTTACCCAAAAAAACTGCATCTCTAATGATAATGAAGGAAGAATGAACGAGAGAAAATTTGTCGAATACAAGGATGCGTTTTTGGTCAAGATAACAGATAATACTTTTAATGGGCAATCGGAGAAAACGGGATATATGAAGCACATTAAATAATTTTTTGAAGTAGTTGGGCTAATCAAAGTTAATGGGGTAAGTCAAGACCGATTTAGGCTTAACATCTTCCCTATTTCACTCGCAGGTGTCGCAGGTAAATGGTTTAAAAAGGATTGTATAGGCTCAGATACTTATACTTGGGTAGATGATGATTTGGTAAAGAAAAAAGTCTCTATCAAACATTCCTACCAACATTCTGATCATGGTCGATGAATAGACTTAGTAAGAGGTCGGATATGATTGACCCCGACGATATTACTGACATCTTCAAGAGGTTGAAGGGCAACTCTATTTGACTTTGAGACACACCTAGTGTGAAGCTGTTCGTAAAAGTATGCTCAAAAAACATGATTCAACGGGTGAGAAACAACTAAAACCACCCAAAAATGAGCAAAACGATTTGTGTACTTTTGATACTACGGAATTGGAACCTACGAGAGTATGAGTTGAATAATTTGTGACAAGGGATCTTGGAAAGAACCATGGTCGGATATAACTGGGTTCCACAAGTCAACTATGGTAGAATCATATTTGTGAACATATCGCATTAAAATAAGGAGTAAATCTAAATGGCCGCACGTGTAGTTCAGATTATATTCATGGCCACATTGGAGACGTTCCGATAGATTTAAGAAAATGGACGACCCCAACATTACTATGGAAGAGTATATCAGGCTTGAGGAAGAAAAAGCTCGTAGGCATTGTAAGGTGTATAACTGAGAAACTGCTACGTATGGTAAGATCTGGTATGATGAAGACGTTCACGACCTAAGATCCGTTGAAATCAAATTCCCAGCTATAGTCTTTAATGACGCGTTAACATCTGAAGTAATGCTCTCCTGTGAACCCATGGTAAGTCCTCTTAACGACAATAAAATTGACCTTAGAATACCGTTTGATGAATCCGACGATGAAGATTACATCGTGATTTATGACAAAAATTCATTTTCTTATAAAATAATTTTTTTCAACGATTTGAAAACCGATTCAGAAAATGATAATGATAAAGTCAATTGCCTTTATTTCCATCATCCGAGCCTACGGTCAGTTATTTTGATGATTTAGACTTCTTTAAAGATTTTGAGAATGAATTTCCAGCTATTGTTTACAATGATGCTCTAATGTCTAAATTAGATTTCTTAACAGAACCTACTGTAAGTCCTCAATATATCGATGAATTTGATTTGATAGATGAAACATCATTGTCCGAATGTGATGAAAATTAACAAAACATTTTATACTTTAATGATCTATTTCCTTTTAACGTAATTTATCTTGATGAATCAAAATCGGACAAGGACAATAATGATGATAAAATTGATAATAAACAGTCTTTAGGGGGTAATGTAATAAATACCAATGATGGTGCCTATGCACATGGGTCAAATAAGCTTTAGGAAACAAGTCATGATACATCTAATAATTTTAATTCTTTTATTGAGTCTGTCTTCCCAGACACTCAATACGGCATATCGAACCCCAATGGATACGCCGTATTGAACTTGTCTGGATGTTATCGTTCTTTAATATCAGCATTTAATTTCTGTAAAACTCTAAAACATTTGTTTTTATAGGATGTAATACGGCGTATCCTTGGGTTTGGGATACGGCGTATTGACCTCCTGTACAGTGTGTTTAATTGTTTTCCTGCATTGTAATCATTTGTATAACCGAGATAGGAATTGCACTTTTATATTCTAAACTTTTATGCAGGACCTTGCTGTAAGGAAATCAACAATATGGTATACTCTGAAAAAGACATGTGCTGAACTCGTACGAGCATTCCGATGCCTCGTCAAAACACTTTTGCTCCAGAACTCAAATTGGAGAATCATCCCGAGCAACTTATCAGGGGAGTTCCTCGTTCTAATTCTATTTCCCATTTTCTTTAAATTATTTTATCTATACAATGAGGACATTGTATAATCTAAGTGGAGGGATGGAGAATTAAAACGCCCACTTGTCCTTTCTTTTACAAGTATTATGCTATATGCTTAATTTATGCCAAATTAAATTTTTTTTCTAGCGTAACTTATGTAAAAATTACTAGTTACATGACCTCGCGCACTATAATCCTTAATACCAAATTCTGAGAATTAAGCCTATTCCATTTCTAAACGTTTACTAAAAATTCCACAAAAATTATGAGTGTGCCGGTGATGTAGTGGACTTTAGAACTTGGCTTAGTATATCACTCGAGACCACAACGATGAGTACAATGGACTTAGATGGAGAAACATTTTTAACTGGTAATTTACTTGAGATAAATGATGCTATAAAAGTAATGTTATTTGATGTCATCAAATATTCCCCCACTTGAATTATACTTGTCCTCAAGTAGACTCTACAAATTTATTGAAAATGTATCCCAACCGAAGTTAAGGATTTTTTCCTTTAAGCATTCTTTCATTAAATCACTGGTACAAAACCAAGCACCTTACGAAATATAGGAAATGAAAACACTCACATCACTCAACTAATCTAGGGTGTAACATTTAATGGGTACGCTCAATTTCTTGGTCATGATTAGTATTTTATCATATACTTGGCAAGGATACACATCTCCACCACTAGAGCTAAGGAGTAACAAGTTCAAAAAGGTAAATTAGGTTTATTTTAAAGGCTTATAAGGGTTGATCATTCTAACAATCTTTCACCAAAAGTACCACACCAACAAGTTACCTGAATCACACATACATGGTTGTAACGACAAAATAGACATGCGGGATTCAATCACATCCTTATTCGAGTTTAACCAAGGGTTAGGATGAAGAATGATGTAGGGCATGTGTCTTCTAACTTTCACCAAATGTAATAAACCAACAAGGTGGCTGGATCACAAATACATGGCTCGTAACAACGGAATAGACATGCATGAGTCGATCACATCCTTGTTCGAGTAAAACCTAAGGTTAATTGTTAGAAAAGGGAAATAAAATGTTGTTAAATGAAATTCACAAAACGAATAGATTAAGCCTGAACAAATAAGGTATATAGTTGCTAGTAACTTTCCCGACTGTTCCATGATGAAAACTCAGAAATATATACAAACGTCTTGATCATATAGTGACAAAGACAACCTAAGTTGGCGTTCCCATAACGGTCAACTTCCCAATCATCCCTACTTATACATACTTTTACAAGACAAGTGGTGATATCGACCACTTTATACAAAACTATACATCGTTGATTTTTACTACATATCAACGAATAATCGATCCTTCAAGTAATTTATCGGTTTAAGCTCAATGAACCGACTATCTTCATTCTTTCCTTCTTTTTTTTGCAGCGATTTTCTATTTTTCCTTTTTTAATAACATAACAATACGAATCTCGATGTGATTTCACCGTCTCCATCATCATAATTCATCTAGATAATTTTTCTTTAAACACTTTATCTTTGGACATGAAACATAACTACAAAGGTAGCAAAATACATGAGCTACATACTTTTACATTCCTATTTGCATTATGCAATTTCCCGACCTAACCAGAGATATAAAATTTCACTTTGACACAAGAACTATAAAACTTTACACAAAAGCAACTAGCAACTTTGATTAATATGCTTAATCTACAGGGTAGGCTAAGGTGTAAAGGTGTCACAAAATAGACATTTTGGTGTGAAAAAGACAAGAATGACTCAACATGTTTTTCTAGGGGTATCTTACTCTTATAGTGAGAGTAAGCACAAGGTTATACGGGGGTTAACTAACCAGTGTAGTTAGTTAATATCACAACATATAGGTTTTTTGGTGTATTAATAGAAATTTACCAGTTAAACAGGTTACTCCATCTATGTCCATAGTACTCATTATTGTGGTCTCGAGTGATATACCAACCCAAGTTCTAAAGTCCACTACATCACCGATACACTTATAATTTTTGTGGAATTTTTGGTAAACGTTTAAAATAGAAAAGGCTTAATTCTCACAATTTGGTATTAAGTGTTATTTGTGTGCGAGGTTTTGTAACTAGCAATTTTTACAAAAATATGCTCAAAAATTTTAAATTAGGCATGATTTTAAGCATATAGCATATTATTTGTAAAAAGAAGGACAAGTAGGCATTCTAATTCTCCATTCCTCCACTCAAGTTATACAACGTCCTTTTTGTAAAGATAAAATATTTAAAGAAAATGGGAAATAGAATTAGAACGAGGAACTCCCCTGATATTTTGCTCGGGATGATTCTCCAATTTGAGTTCTTGAGAAAAAGTGTGTTAAAGAGGCGTCAAAATGCCCGTATGAGTTCAACACACGTATTTTTCCAGAGTATACCATAACCAATTCGTCGATTTCTTTACAGAAAGGTCCTGCATAAAAGTTTAAAAGACAAAACGTACAATTCCTATCTCGGTTTTACAATGGTTACAATGCAGAAAAATAAACACACATACTATACAGGTAGTCAATACGCCGTATCACAAACCCAAGGATATGCTATATTGCATCCTGTAAAAACAAATGTTTTAAAGTTGCAGGAATTTAAATACAGAAATTAAAGACTGGTAACGTGCAGACAGGTCGATACGCCATATCCATAGGGGTTCAATACACCATATGGAATGTCTGGGAAGATAGACTCAACAAACAATTTAAAATAAACGACAAACAAATAATTAAAAATATTCATGTTGTCTCCCCGTAAGCACCTTTCTTTTAGCTAGTCTTTAAGTTAGACTTTTTCTTTTATTCTACATTCCTCCTTTAATCGCATGCACTCGTCCCTTCGTGCGAATTTCTCTATAATCTTTTGGTATGACACAAACTTTTTGCAAAACGGCATGCCAAGCACAACCCTATTTGTTATATCCATATCATCAATGATCGAGAAACATGAAATAATAGAAAAATTCCCAACGAAAATAGGTATGTCAATCAAAGTTCTGGCTAGTTTCTTCCCTTCATGATCACCTTCGTCCTTAAATATAGAATTGTAAAAACGTTTAGTCATCACATTAGTGGACAAGGTAGGGAGGAAGTCAGCATTAACATAATTATACCCAATCATACAAGAAAATTCCATTTTGTAACAATGTTTGCTAGCATGCTAGATGAAAATAACATTTTCATCAATGGTTGGCTCAAAGTTATCATCTTGATTCATCTTAGGTTCTAGAGGTACGTCCAAATCATTTAATTCAATATAATCACCATATTGTGGGTCGAATGATTTATTAACATCCTCTCCTATAAGCTCAGTTTTGAAATCAAAATTTGTTCTTAACATATAGACCCTTCTAATTATGCTAGTGGCGGGTGTAATACTTTTGAAAAAAATTTCTCTTCCCCAAACCTTAGAGTAATTTTTCTTTTGTAAACATCTATCTTGGCATGTGCGGTAGACAAAAATGGTTGTCTGAAGATCAAAGGGACATCGTCGTACTTGGGTATGCCCAAGATAATTGTCACACCCCTTAAATTTTCGATCAATATTTTAAACCATTCCAATCTTTATTTTGAATTATATCCATTTTGTTTAAATCAGACGTAAAACCGAGAATTATCCCATATTAATCTAAAAAACATCATTAGACGTGTTCCTGCTTCGGATTTTGATTAGTCTAGATATTATATGCATTATTTTATCTTTTCTAAGTGTTTTGTAGTTTACGATCACTCCCAATATTTATTTTTACGATTTAGCGTATTATTTACGTTTTTCGCGTTTTTGATCAAACGGAACCCTGAAAACCCGAATTCTTTTCATGTAAGCTCTAGTTATCGTACATGTTAGTTTAGAAGTTAAAATTTCATGATCACCCTTCCCCTCTTATTTAAATCAAATGGCTAAACCATTAGGAAAACAACTTTAAGCTTCAAAATTACATCAAGTGGAATCTTTATGCTTTAATTTGAATTGTTTGGAAGTATTATGCATGCATGGTGTGTAAGAGGTCACCTTGTCGTTATACATGCAAATTTGAACAACTAAACCACTAACCAAAGGAGGGTATTTTGATTTATTTGTAAATGGCTAGTTGGTTAAGCATGAAACCCCTATTGGTTTGTTCGTTCGCACCTACACCAGACACACCCTTGGTGTGTGTTGGTCACTTAGCCATTGGTTCCTTCCTTTTGTTAAGTCATGAACCCCTAAACCTAATCCACTCCCTATAAATACCATGTTATACTTCACTTTAGGTCATTCATTTCATACATAGCCTCAAAAAAATTTGTTTTCCTCTCTTCCTTTTCCTTCCTTGCTCACAGCAACAAGACACCACCACCACCATTCCATAACTTTGATTTCTCTCAAGATTCATTCATTCCAAGATCGTTTCTAACAATATCTATGGGTTTTCCAAGGGTTTGATCTTTGTTTCAAGGATTATAAAAATTTCAAGAGTTAGGGTTTTGTTTTATAGAAAGGGTTTTGCAAGATCATTTGGGGTTTATAGATCTAAGGATTTTAGGTTAGATCTTGTGTGTTACTTGACTCATCTTGTTCTTGTAAGTGTTATATTCCATCTCTTATGGTCTTCTTTATGGTTCTTATGCAAGGTTAAGGCTTATGTGTTTGTGGTTTTTGAAAATAAACAAGATAACACTTGAACTAATTATATTATGCTTCTTTGATTTACATAAGGTTTTGATTGTGAGCGTGAGTGAACATGAGTGTTGAACATTGAAATCTTAGGATTAGGTTAGTATTTGATTGTGGTTTTGATGGAGAAGTAATGGTGGATAGAGATTAGGACTAGAATAGGCACTAATGCGAACTTTGGATGATTTTGGTTGCGTTTTGGTGAATAAAAGCTTGCTATCCAAAACTTAAACCTAGGCTAAGGGACACTTAAAAATGTTTTAAAGAGTTAAAGTCTAAGATTATGATAGTATATGGTACCTTGGTCATTTCGGTATAAAGAACGCTAAAAACGAACACATAACGAATGAGATACGACCATTGGAAGTTTGAAATATTTTCCGGCAAAACACTAAATGTAGTTGCTGATTGGAAAATGAAATGAGGTTTTAGGATACTTTTAGACATTTTTTAGGTTTTAAAACATTGGTGAAACATATAGAAACATTAACGTGCTGATTAGAAACATTAGAAACATCGTAAAGGTAATTATGGAATGCCGAATGTTATAAAAGTGTAAGACTTCTAAAAATAGTAACTTTTGAGATAAGTCAAGACGGATGTAAAAGTTAGGCGTTTAGTATTGATAAAGTGATTTTAGAAATACGAATTTAACAAAATATAGGGGACGGTATTAACGTCTTGAAACTTAAAACTTTCCTAAAATAGAAAGTTTCCTAAAATAGTAACTTTTAGTAAACCCTGGCGTATTTTACTCATGAACATTTTGTCATCGTAACGACACTATCTTTCTAACTAAGACACAAACACATATGGACGCCTTCTCATTGATAAGCGTTTCACTTTTGGTCTCGTATATCATATCTTAGTCCTAAGATGCGTCATTCCTTTAGGTGATGGCTAGGATTGTGTATCATCTTTCTCTTACATGAATATCATTCGCTCATCTCTCTAAGGTGAGTTCATAGCCCTATGTTTTATGATTTCAACTTTACTATTTTGGGGTGAGAAACATTGCTTGTTTTATATTTTGGACACAAGTGTTTTCAGTTATCATTTCCTGTTTACGTGTTGTCTAAGTAGCGATTAGACCACTATCATGCCTGAACCATCATGAATGGTTAATTACTTATGACCAACCGATTGGGTAAGTAAGCGTAATTGTTATAGATAGATCTATTTGGGACTAATTATCCCTATCCGAGTAAGCAAGTACTTACTAATTCTGATTCGATGAACGAACGGATATATATCATGTCAGAAACTCTTGGGGGTATCTTGGTCAGACATCTGTAGGGCAGTATCATCACTTACATATTATATGTATCTCTTAATTTAGCATCGATGTCATAAGCTTAGCGTAACGTAAATACTTTTCATGTAATATTGTATCTGTTATAATAGTCATATCACTTTTAAAATCTTGTGGTCCAACCTTACATCAATTAAAACCTATGAATTCACCGACTTTATGTTAACTGTTTTAAGCATGTTTTCTCAGGTGCTTAGCTGGATTGTTCTTGAAGTGCTATTTGATGTTGCATGCATTGCTAGATGTCTTTCAAGAATTTTTATATTTAAACTTAAATACTCGTTGTCTTAAAAACATGTTATGATTCCGCTGCATTTTACCTAAGCTTCTGCTAGAACTATTTCATTTATGTTAAGAATATTGTAAGACTTATTTTTATTTATCCAAAGCAACGAGTTATGTTTTATCAAATGTCCATATAGTGGTCGTTCACTTGATCTTGTATAATGTATGCGATGACTTCACACCTCTAGACACGTATTTTGCCTAGGCCCCGTTTGGGGGTGTAACAGATTGGTACCAGAGCTAAGGTTATAGTGAACCTGGTAGCTTATACTAGGTCTAGTCTATAACCAGTATGTGATCCTACGTGTTCTTACCTGCTTACATATATATATATTTAATAAAAATAACGTATTATACATATAGATGTACATAAGAGCAAAGTATATATCATATTGCCATTATTACTTTATACATCATTTTGCCATATCATATTTTGCATCATACTTTATTTCTTGGCATTGCTTGCACTTTGCATGGTTTCATATAAAGGGGATTTATATAAACTCTTGCTTGTGCAGGTCATGGCAGCTCTTATTATTTCTATTTCGTTGGATTTGTCTCAGGAGAGTGTGGGTTCTCATGCTGTAAAACCCGCATTTTTGAAATTTGAATTTTTCATTTCAAAATATTAATTTTGAAATATAACCTATGGTATATGAAGAGAATTTGAAAATAAAAACCTTAAGTTATGAATTTTTGAAAATAATGGTATTTTGGTATAAAGTATTTAAATTTAAAAAAAAAGATTTTTTTTATATAAGCATTAGAAATTTGGAAGTAATTATTGTGTATATCTAAAAAGGGTAAATTTGACTTAGTTGTGATAATTAAGGAATAGAGTGTAAATACTTTTGGAAACAAGTGTGTAATTGTCTGCACAATTAATTGGTGATTATCCCCTCACCACTATAAATACTACACGTCCCCAACTCTCTCTCTCATCCAGTATTCACTCAAATTCCTCTGTCAAATTATCCTCCATTGTTGTTTTGAAGATTTTAAGATTAGAAGTTTTAAATCATTCGGGTGATCCTAGTAATAAAGTTCTTCTTCTATTTGGTGTATTGATCCGTGTTCATCTTGGTGTCATTCTTCTTCATCTAGTAAGGTTAGCATATTAAATTTTTATGTTTTTGATCATAATTAATAAGAACAAGAACATTAGAACATGAAATTGATTGGGTTTTTCTTAATTAAAAACTAGGCAGAATTTTGGGTTGTGTTCAACAGATCATAACTCAATGATAAAAATAGATTTTATTATGTTTCTGGAGTCTAAAGGGTATTTACTGAGTTTGTGTGTGATAGATGTATGTGTTTTTAGTTTATTTTCAGTGTTTTGTCTGTTCTTTTTGATTCAGGTGAGGTATGTATATATATATTTTTATGTATATTTACATATTGTTTTTTTTCATACTTAAGTTTTTATTGTTTAGTTGTTGTATTTTGATAGTTTTTTTTTAATTTATAGTCAGTACTGTCTGTTTTATGTTACTTTTGTATATTTCATATTGACATATGTACTTATACATCATTTTGCCATATCATATTTTGCATCAGATACTTTATTTCTTGGCATTGCACGCACTTGGCATGGTTTCATATAAAGAGATTTATATAAACTTTTGCTTGTGTAGTTTATGGCAGCTCCTGTTATTCCTATTTTGTCAGATTTATATGAGGGGAGTGTGGGTTCTCATATATATATATATATATATATATATATATATATATATATACATACATATATAAGTACAAATTATATATCATATTGCCATAATTACTTTATACATCATTTTGCCATATCATATTTTGCATCATACTTATTTCTTGGCATTGCACGCACTTGGCATGGTTTCATATAAAGAGATTTATATAAACTTTTGCTTGTGTAGTTTATGGCAGCTCATGTTATTCCTATTTTGTCAGATTTATATGAGGAGAGTGTGGGTTCTCATGTCCCATGAGTGATTCTGTTTAGCGCTATTCCTGTCATTATCTCTCTTATCCCTGAGGTTCCTGCTGAGGTTCCCATTGTACCTGTTGATTCCTTTGTTGGATCAGAGGTGGGAGTAGTTTTGTCTGATTTTGATCCATCGAAAGATTTGATGTGCTGTCATGTAGGGTCAATTTATTGATTAGCAAGTTTTAAATTTATATTTAGCCGACTTATCCTAAAATAACACTTTAACGGGCAGTGTACCCGATCGGGTGGAGTTTCGTGATAAGTAGTGTCACAACCCGAGAATTTCCGTTCAATAATTTAGTTGTTTCCGTTTAGTAATTTGAATTTTTAAAAGTGTCGTTTAGCTTTTCCGTTTAACCGGGAAGTTGTTCCGTTCTTATTTGAGAATCGTCATCGGGAGCGAACCGTGACACCAAACATTGTAGTATTTTGGCAATATCCGCGTTTTACGCTTTTGAGCAATATTTAAAATCTCATAATTTTCCGTGAAGTCGTTATGCATATTCAATATTTGTGTATTCCGAAATAACAATTAACATTTGATGTGCATGCATGCTTGAGAATTAATTCAATATCTAGCACTAGTGATCCTAAAATAGTTGAGACCATTTTGGTCCCCCCCCCTTGTGGCTCTTATACACGTCCAAACCAACAACATGTAACATTAGGATACCATTTTCATATTTGAATTCACTAGACAATCTTCCAACAAAATAAGAAAAGGCCTAGTACTAGAAACCATGTGATAGGAGGATCATTTTGGTCCCCTCCTTCTTTGTCCCTTCATGCCATGACCACCACCACACACACACTCCTTTGGTGTGTGAAATTCTCCTTAAATGCATTTTTACTTCTCATTTTTACATAATCATTTCACACACAAGTTTCATTCTCTCTTGTCTCTCTCTCTAAAACACACGAACCAACACAAACACTTACAAAATCATACATTTTTCACTTTCAATCATTTACATTTGAAGACAAGTTGAAGGTTTGATCATCTAAGATCATTCGGGTATAAAATAAACAACGTTTGGGTTGTTCTTGATCTTTGTTCATCTCTAAAAATCATTTTTCTTTGTAAGTCTTCAAAACCTCAAATAACTTGTACTTTTCTACTCTTCTTGATGCATAAACCTTTGTTGTACAACTTGTTTTGTAAAAAGAATTATTTTAAACTACGTAAACCTTAAAAAGGTGTACATATGGTTTGAATTTTATAAAAAGGAACATAAGGAAATCATAGTTTTGTGATCGTGGTTATTTTCATGTAATAATATTGGTACTTTTGAGCTTATTGTATTCGGCTTATATATATGAGCTTATTTGAGAGCTTGTTTGATTATTTTAGAGCTTGTTTAATGTATATATGAACACGTGTGAAACAGAAAACATAAATAAATATTTACTTGATATTTACTTTGGCAACTTATAAATAAATACTTGTATTTGGCTAGTTTTCAAAAGGATGAAACATTAGGCTTATTTGACTTAACTCATAAGCTCAAATAAGGCTTAATGGGCCTTAAAGCCCACGTCACCCACAACCATAAACCCACGGCCCAAGCTTATACATAAGCTTATGGGTTTGGCTTATTATATCTTGGCTTGTTAAGAGCTTGTGGTAGCTTTTTAATGAACCTAGAACTTGTTTGATAACTTTTTAATATATCAGACTTGCTTATTTTGTATTTTGGCGTTTTAAAGGCTTATTGGGCCTAAAATCCCAATGAGAGTTTTGGTGACTCGTTAGACTTGTTTTAAATGTAAAACGATTATATAGAATTTGTAAATTATAAATTACGATTTGAAAGTGGTTTGAAATTGGTTTTTGATAAAGTCTACGACTTTGTAAAAATGAGTAAACACGAACGGGTCTTGCCGAAATTTTGTAAAAACCTTATACTTAGGAATTTCTTAGAAAACATAAATAATAAAATGTTTTGACTAATTTACTTAACGATTTAGAAATGTCAAACTATAAATAATAATTTTATTTATACGTTAATAATAATATAATATTATATTTATATAACTAATATAATATTATATACATACTTACTTACAACTTAGGACTTTTCATAAAAACCAATCACTAATGTTTTTAATACACAAATAACGTTTAACAAAAATGAATAATAAATGTTCATGCATCAAATTACATACGTTAACTTTCCGAGTCTAAATCGAAACCCGTATTCTCCTAGGTCATACACGTGTACCACCGTTCGTTTCGAGTGACCCTACCTTTGACGTGTACTCTTTACCATATCATCAAGGTGAGTTCATAGCCCCACTCTTTTACTCGTTTTGAATAAATGTTTTATAACTATGGGGTGAGAAACATTGCTTGTTTTTAAAATCGGAGACAAGTACTTTCCATGAGAATTTTTTTCCCTGTTTACGTTTTTGCCTAAGTACGCTAGACCCTCCGATTGCCCAAAACTATCACGAACTGTTAATCTCTTGACCGGAGGACTAGTTGAGGGAGTGCGAGTGAATAAATAGATCTATTGGGACTAATTATCCCTATCCAGGTAAGTCGCACTTACTAATTAAATGGATATATGTCATGTCAAATTTCGGATAGTAAATCTTAGGTCGGATTTCCTCTAGGGCAATGCAACCTATAGCTATATGAAAGCTATGTCTCAGAATTAGCATTGGTGTCATGAGCTTAGTACAATCGAAAATATCTTTATGTGAAGTTGTTATTTAGTTTATAACTCGCATGCCTGTAAAATCTTATGAGTCCACTATTACATCCAAATTAAAACCTATGAATCACTCATCTATTATGTTGATCGTTTTATAAAAAAAAGCATGTTTTTCCCTTAGGATGCTTACTGGAAGATGTTGCCTGGATCTATAAGACGTCATAATTGCGAGTACGCCGAAAGTTGGGGTTCAGTATCGAGAATAGTGAGCGATCTCTAGATGGCTGAGGATAGAGATAGAGCACATACGCGGGGTTGTTGAACTATTAAATGCTTCCACGCTATTATTTAGAACTGTTCTCATTATTGATCGCCGATGATTATAAATGGTCTCATCAGATTTTAAGCACTTTGTCTATGTTACACTGGCTTTGGGTTCGGTATATGTGTAGGTTGACAAAGGTGTATATTTTATTTTTAAAACGTACCCTTAAGTGGTCGTTCTTTATCTTGTACTTGAGATATCCAGGAACGACATGCCACCAGAACACGTTTCCGTCTAGGCCGTTTCGGGTGTGATAAATTGTAATCAAGATCCAGGTTATAGAGAACTAGGTAGTATAAACTAGGTCTGGACTATAACCAGTATGTGATCCTACGTGATTATGTGCCTTACGTGATTTTACATAGTACGTATACATAAATTAAGTACTACGTAAATAATATATATATATATGTATTAAATACTAACTATATCTAATATTACTATAAGTATTTCTCATTTAATCCCATCATGGCGTACTAGATGACTCACTCATTCATTCGTTCATTTTGCATTCATCTAGTTACCTATTCACCCGATCATATGTTGCATTATGCATGGTTGATATAAAGATGATTTATATAAACTTTGCTTGTGCAGGTCATGTCAATTTGAGTTATCTCAATTTCTTTGGACTCGTCTAAGGGTAGTGTGGGGACACCTGCTAGATGAGTTATCTTGTTCGGTACCATCCTACCACTATTTCTGACACCATACCAGTAATTACTCCACCCACTACTCAGACTGACACTACAGTGATACCCGTAGAGACACCTATCATAGAACCTACTATACCACCATCCCCGGATTATACACCAGCATCTCCTGACTACTCACCTGCAACTGATTTAGAGTATGATCCATCTGATGATCAATCATCAGACCACCATTACCAGCTACCTCACCATTTTTATCATCGGATGATGACACCACAGACAGTGATACACCAGATACACACTATCACCTACCTATGGTACACCTTTCACTGAGGTTACCTCTTCTACCCAAAGATCACCTGTCATACCTCGTCTTTGAGTTATGATTCCAGCACCTTGACATCTTATTCCCCATGGTCGATAGTACCTCTACCATCTTAATGGGCCGGTACACATAATGACTGTGAGGAAGAGGGTTGGACCATTACCCACTTATCGTCTTGCTGTGAGACATTCTGTCAATCATTCTTCTTTAGATTCATCATCAAAGGCATCATCAGATTTTCATTCGGATGCTTCATCTGATTCTTCTTTGAGACACTTATTGCCGGATCATTCTTCTCCTGATTTACTGAGTACTTCTGCGGGGCCATCACGCAAGAGACATAGGTCCCTTATGACATTTGTACCTGCATTACCACTTGTATCTGGAGCTCTATCTCCTGTCCGTGCTGATTTGATACCATCTCCTAAGAGGATTAGGAGTCCCGAGACAGCTACAGATTTAGAGGGTTGTTCAGAGGATAGTTTTGAGCCATACATACATAGAGAGGTTGGTTTGGGAGTTGACGTTAAGGATGAGAGTTCTGAGCAGTCTAGGTTTAGAGGGACTGATATAGAGGTGGATGATGATGTTGAGAGGAGTGATAGGATAGATATTGACCCCATTGAGGCAGTTATCAAGGCGTGTTTTGATTTTGTTGATATTATTAGAGCTAGTAGAGTTGATGTTAGGGTTGAGGATGTGACCATTGCTTGGGATGCTATTGAGATGGGTATGAGAGACCTGATTGTAGTTAGTGACGATGGAGATACACCTCATGTGGTATCGGAGGTTACCCCTGAGCCTGCTCAGGAGGGAGCAACAGGGAGTACGTATGAGACATTGGGAGATTTGATTCAGAGGTTTCATGATCACACAGAGGCTATCCCGATCTATCGTGTACATGTAATTGAGGGCGTCCAGAGGGAGCAGGGACATAGGATTGTTGGTGTTAAGTCGACAGTCACTGCTTTGACTGAGAGGGTTACTGAGTTGGAGAGGGATAACAGGAGGCTCAGAGACACCGCGAGTGTTGAGAGTCAGAGAGTTGACTGACTCCAGCGCAGAATGTAACGTATGTAGAGTGAGCTGAGGCAGATACAGCGGTTTCGATTTTATGATCGATTGAGAGTTGGCAGATTTGAGGCTTGTGCTAAGAAGCACATGGGCTACCGTTCTTAGATATGTTCATTAGTGTTGCAGTATCGAGCAATAGCGTTTAGTGATAACCGTAGTGTTAAAAACTCATATTTTTTGCATTTTGAAACCAATGTGATGTAATCACTAATGTTCGATGATATGAAATTGGTATTTATCTATGATATGATGTCATAATTTTATTTACTTATGCTTTTGCGTCATGCATTATGGAGTTTCCATGAATATATTTCGATCATGTATTTCCTATGCGAATTAATAGTAAATTTTATTTAAAACCGTTAGTGATCTCGCATTACCTAGAAATCTCATCGAGTGTTACGTTGTCATGTTGTAGGAAGATGCCTAACACCCGATCTGGAGCATTCATGACCCATGAGGAGGTTGAAGAAATGGTTACTCGCCGAGTAGCTGAAGAGATGGAGGCTCGTGAAGCTGCAAGGACCCTTAAACCCCTGAATGAGAATGGGGACGAACAAGAAGGCGAGAATGGAGGAAATAGGAATGGAGGTAACGAAGAAAATGGAAATGGAGGAAATGGAAATGGAGGTAACGGAGGAAATGGAAATGCAGGAAATGGAGAAAACAGAAATGGAAATAGAAATGGGAATCATGGTATGAACTATGGAGGTTTCATACCAGTGGCTAGAGAGTGCACTTTCCAAGACTTCTTGAAGTGCAAGCCACATAACTTCTCAGGAACCAAAGGCGTTGTCGGATTGACCCGCTGGTTCAAGAAAATAGAAACTGTGTTCAACATCAGTAATTGTCCACCGAAGTATCAAGTGAAATATGCTACATGCATACTGTAGGACAGTGCTTTGACTTGGTGGAACTCTCATAAGAGAATAATTAGGATTGATGCTGCATATGCCATGAGATAGACAGAACTTATGGAGTTGATGACTGAGGTGTACTGTCCGAGAAATGAGATCCAGAAGATAGAGACTGAGGTGTGGAATTTGACTGTAAAGGAAAATGACTTGACTGCTTACACCCGAAGGTTTTAAAAATTGGTTCTGTTATGCACTAGAATGGTCCCGGATGAGGAGTACAAAGTTAAGAGATTCATTGGGGGTTTACCTGACAATATCCAGGGGAATGTGATCGTTGCTGAACCCACTAGACTTCAAGATGCAATTTGTATTGCTAACAACTTAATGGATCAGAAACTGAAGGGTTATGCCAAGAATGCTGAAAACAAGATAAGGTTTGACAACAACCCGGGAGACAACTGTGGACAACAACATTTCAGAGGCAAAATGTTAATGGGTAGAATGTGGCTAGAGCTTACGCGACTGGGAACAATGAGAAGAGAGGGTATGCTGGACCTCACCCACTCTGCAACAAGTGCAGATACCACCATGTAGGGCCATGTACAGTGAAGTGTAATAACTGTAAGAAGTTGGACACCAGATGAGAGATTGCAGATCTGCACACCAAACACGCAAAGAGCCCCATTTAGGAATCAACAAGGTGTTATTTGCTATGAGTGTGGGAGACCGGGACATGTGGAGAGAGAATGTCCAATGTTAAGAAACCAAAACCATGGGAACCGCGTTGGGAACAAGACTGGAAACCAGACTGGAGGTAATGAAGCTACAACAAGGGCTTACGCCATTAGTGGAGGAGGAACCTGCTTTTTGACTATTCTCACTATATATTTGATATTTTATTATATTATATATATTTTAAGGTGTAGTCAGAGCTGATCAGGCGCCGATAGAAGTTTTGTGTCAACTACCTTTAGTGCTTTGCTTGATGTTACACCAACCACTTTAGACACTAGTTATGCCGTAGAACTTGCCGATGGAAGAATTTCAGAAACAAATGTTATTCTTAGAGGTTGCACGTTAGGATTATTAGGTCATCCGTTCGACATAGATCTAATGCCCGTAGAACTTGGTAATTTCGACATCATCATCGGTATGGATTGGTTGGCGAAGTACTACGCGTTAATCATTTGTGACGAGAAGGTTGTCCGTATTCCTTATGGAGATTAGGTATTGATAATCCTAGGCGATAATTACAACGGCGGAAGTAAGATGAACATCATATCGTGTACGAGGACCCAGAAGTATATTTAGAAAGGATGTCAAGTCTACCTAGCGCAAGTTACATCCAAGAAGGCTAAGGATAAGTCAGAGGAGAAGCGACTTGAGGACGTGCTGATCGTACGGGAATTCTCGGAAGTCTTTCCAGAAGATTTGACTGGACTACCACCTGCTCGACAAGTTGAATTTCAAATCGACTTAGTTCCCGGTGCTGCACCTGTAGCACCAGCCAAAATGCAAGAGTTGTCTACTCAATTGCAAGAACTTTTTGACAAAGGATTTATAAGACCCAGTTCCTCACTCTAGGGAGCACCAGTTTTGTTTGTCAAGAAGAAAGATGGTTCTTTTTAGATGTTTATTAACTATCGTGAACTAAACAAACTTACTGTGAAGAACCGATTCCCACTTCTGAGGATTGATGACTTGTTTGATCAACTCTAAGGATTAAGAGTCTACTCTAAGATTGACCTGAGATTTGGTTATCACCAACTCAGAGTTCGTGAGGAAGACATTCCAAAGACAGCATTTAGGACTCGCTATGGACACTATGATTTCCAAGTAATGCCATTTGGCTTGACTAACGCACCGGAAGTATTCATGGATTTGATGAATCGGGTGTGCAAACCGTATCTGGATAGATTCGTGATTGTATTCATCGATGATATTTTGATCTACTCCAAGAGCAGAAAGGAGCATGAAGGACACCTTAAGTTGATTTTGAAGTTATTGAAGGAGAAAGAACTGTACGCCAAGTTTTCAAAGTGTGAGTTTTGGCTGTCGAAGGTATAATTTCTTAGTCACGTGATTGATAGTGAAGGAATTCACGTTGATCCCGCTAAGATCGAGTCAATCATGGATTGGGCGTCACCCAAGACACCAACCGAGATCTGTCAATTTTTAGGTTTGGCTGGTTACTACCGATGATTTATCAAAGGTTTTTCCAAAATCGCTAGACCTATGATGAAACTGACTTAGAAAAGCGTGAAGTTTGATTGGGGAGAAAAGGCAGAAGCTGCGTTTCAGTTGTTGAAGCAAAAACTGTGTAGTGTGTCGATATTGGCTTTACCTAAGGGAAGTGAGAACTTCGTGGTATACTGCGATGCTTCGCATAAAGGGTTGGGCACAGTTTTGATGCAGGGGGAGAAGGTCATAAAGCGTGGTACAGGGCATTTTGGAGGGGAAAGGGGAACAGTGAAGCTTGGCGGGTAAACGGGTCTTATAAAAAAAGGTAATGGGGTTAGGTGTTAGGGACTAACGGTGTATTGAAAAGGGACTGTTGGTGTAATAGTTAGGGATTAACTATGTAAACATATGAGGACTAACTGTGTAATAACCAGGACTAACTGGGTGCACAACAGGTAAAGGTGTTAATGGATAAAGGGAATGTATGGGCTTATATTTGGGCCTTTGGTATTTAACATGGGCAGAAATTAGCATTAGGATTTGGACATAAAGGTATAATAATAAGCTTAGATAAGCTTAATGGGCTGACTCGGCCCATTAATGGGTGCGGGTTGGCCCATTTAAGATAAACACGTCTTCGGCTTCGGGTTTTTTCATGCTCTTTTCAATCCCGTGCCTGGTTTTGTCGGTTTTGCTTTGTTTTTGTCCTTTTTCTGAATATCCATTACCTGCACAGTACACAAAGCAAAACAAACATATATTTGGCATTTTATGTCCGTTTTTTGTCATTATTGGTCATTTTAGCTTGTTTAATTAGGTAAAAGGTATGTGTAATTAAACACATACCAAAATCTCCCATACTAAGATATTGCCGTGTCCTCATGCAATGCCATAAGTAAACACTTTAGAAGACCAAGAATCTCAATCCCCCTTGACTAATTACCTCGAAAAGTAGCTAAGTGTTCATCAAGGGGAAATAAAGAATCAATAGCTTTGAAAAGCCCCGTTTTGACCATTTTTATAAATCTAAACTAACTACTACACATATATTTTTTTTATTATATTTTTCCTGTTTCTTTAACTAGAATGTTTGGACTTTCGTTATTTCATAACCTTTAGGGTCATAGAATAAGAAGCACTTTAATTCTAAAATGCCCAAAAAGGATAAATTCGTCGTTCTGGTTTTTTCACTTATCCCAAACCAAGCTTAAAAACGAAATCACCGTTAAATATAAGTTAAGATGCTAACACTACTCATACTTGTAACTTGTGAAACTTTTCACTCCCGACAATTATTATATAGTAGGTGAATGTGCCATTTCAAATTTCAACCATGGATCAACGTTTTGCAAAATTTCTATGCGTCACGTTCCACCCAAAAGTAATAAGTTTGAAGGCGAGATCAACCCATGTAGCGACTTTCATCTCGGCACATCCCAACCTTGCGGCTAAGTGACCAGGCTTTTGACACCCCACAGAAACTAGTATCGAGACTCACGGACCTTCGGTTTCAAAACCCTTAGATTTCCCGTATATACATAATTTATTTAGAAAAATCACAACTTAAAACGAAATAGTCTTAGCTCAAAAGCATATTTAAATTTAAGAAAAAGAGATTTTCTCTATATTTATTAAATCACATATATTACTCTTAATAGAATTATACATCCTTTTAAACTAAGGAAATCCTCGACCTTTTAGAAGGTTTAACAATCGTTTGTGAGTCGGCAAGATTACATCAAACGTTTTATCAGTCTCGTAATAAATTACTATGTGCCTTATTTAGAAAACGGCAACATCGGTTGTGAGCCGCAAGATGCACTAAACTTTTATAGCCCACAGTTAATAATTATTAATTATTACCTCATTTCAATTTTTTAACACTTTATATTACCACGATATAGAGAAAATTTCTTTTTAAAAATTTTAAGTTTAAATTTGACCTATGACAAAATAAATTTTGTTATCAAACTATACTTCAAAAATCGTTGATTTAAGTTTAATTTTTGAAAAGAGCACGTATTATTAGTCCGGTTAGAAGCTTATAGGAGAAAAAGCCATAAACTACACTTATGAGCTCTTAAGATTTCCAACTAATCCTTGTTTAGCATCTTACTCATAATTAACTCTATCATTTCTCGTTCTTTGCAAATTTAAAATCTTTAATAAAAAGATCCGCGAATGCTTAGTCTAAAAGTTAAGGAGCAAGCTAGAGCTCAACACGCTCGATCGAGTCAAAATTTATTCTTATTCTACCCAGCAGGAAAGTTAACATTGTGATAAAACAATTATTTTCTTTTTGAAAATTTTTAAAAATTTTCATTTTTTGGTATTTTGGTGGTAAAAATAGGATTACGTAAAAACAACGACTGTAGGCACAATCAAATTGATAGATCCCCCCATACTAGAATTGAAGATTGTCCTCAATGTTTTAAGAAGGGTCTCTACGTAAATCTAAAGCCGTTTATTAAGTGTGCTCAAAGATAAACGTTAGTCGATAAGATTTAGGATATTGGATTCCCATAATTAATGCAAAGGATTGAAGCTCGAGTGAATGAGGGACAAAACCACGAGCACGAGAGGCTTCATAATCCGGGACAATCCTGGACAAACATCACAAACCACAAAATACGAGAAAGGAAGAGGCGAGCCTCCTCACAACACACTTATTCATTACTATTATTATAATTATATTAGGATAAGCATGGGTTGCCACCCATGAAGCACTTATTTTTGTTAACCGAGTCTTGAGCCTGACTCGATCCCCCATACTTGGGTTGGTCAAGGAGGATAGAAATGGAGAAACGGAACATCCAAGATAGGAATGTCCTCTCCATAGATCATCATCAGGCTTTTAGAAAAATCAGAAATGATCTGAAATGATTTAAAGCCCCGATGAGATAAGAGATGGGGAGATTTCTCCTCATTAGAAGCAAGAATTCCAGGATTGAAAACTTTATCGTCATTTTTGGATAAAAATGGAAGCAAAGTGTCAAACATTGGAGAAAGGGTGGGAAGGGTGGGTAAAATATTAGGCACATGAACATAAAGTTCTCTTGTTGATTTATCAGAAATATCATCCACCACTTTTGTAGAAACACCTGTATCGGGCTCAATATAAAGCAAACATCATCATTATCCGATGATTTCTCAGGAGGACGAGAGGATGATGGAACATAATAATGATCAAAGTGAAATGACTCATTTTCAGGAAGTGAAAAGGGATCATTGCTAAGTAATTCTTCAAGGAAAAAGGATATCCCCTTCAGAGTCATAGTCATCATTCTCAATGCTCGTTGGCATCGAGTCATCCGGAGTAAGAAATAAATCGATCTCCTCCATAAGAGAGTCACTATCCTCAACGGGGATAGAAGATGGAGAGAAAGATTGGATTATAGCATCATAATTTTCAGAATTAAATTCTTCCAGAGGTCGAGGAGTTGAATTTTCATACAACAATTTCTCAACAAGACGAATTTCTTCCTCAGGATCAAAGTCGGCTTCATTAATTCCCGGTAGAATTAAATTAATATGAGCGAGTTCACTGGAGAACTCCTCGAGAAGAGAATCAAACTTAGGAGAAGAAATAATCAAAGTGTCTTGATTAAGCAAGGATTCTATAAGATCAGACTCTGCATTAAAGTGATGCGGATCTATCTTAGTAGAAATAATTTCTTCATCAGAAAGTGGGTTCAAAAAATTTTTGAAAATTTCTTTCGGAACGTCCTCATCAGAAAATGACTTGTTGATTGGTGAATTTTTAAACTATATATATAATATATATAATAAAATATATATAATAAGTATAATCTAAAAACAATCAATGAAACCGAGGAGTAGTATAGAATATCCCCGGGTCGTTTATCCCCAACGAGGCTGTGCTGGAGAATCGATACAGTCGGAAAATTGAAGTTTGAATGAGATTAATGATTTGAGAGAGTAGAAAGCTAAATTAATCAATACCAAACAAAAACGATTGAGAAAAACCTAAAAATTATGAAATTAAGCTGAAAAACGAGAGCAGGAATCCCGAACAAGGGGTCAAAAACCTAAAATCTTAAAAATTAGCCCTACAAAGAAATTTTTACTTCTAAACTACTCTAGGGGACTAATAATGAAGAATGAAAAAGACTAGACTGAAAACGGAGGTCGTTTGACCCAAAAACGAGTCAAGTCAATAACCGTACCCGAGACCCGTTCTTTAAAAATCAAAAGTTTACAAAATTAACCCTACGAAAGTTTTTCTATTTTTCCTACGTAAAATATGACCAAAGAAAATTTCCTAAAAAAATAAAATATTTTTTTGATAATTTTTGTATTTTTTATGAATTTTTAAAACTTTTATAGAAATTAAATTATAAAAAAATACTAAACTATTTTTAAAAATTATGAAAAAATTACTAAAATTACTTTACCCTACAACCTACCTAAGAAAAATAAGAAACCCGATATTCAGCTTATAAATAAGCAAAAAATAAGCTCAAACGAGCTTATAGCTAATTGGGCAAAAACTACCTTAAATACCAAAGTGGCCAAGGGTCTAACAGAAAAGACCCAAGGGCATAGCGGTAAGAGGTTTGTTATAAAAGAGGTGTATTGAGGGTGAGACCCGGGTTCGAGTCTTGCTCACCCGGGTTTCCCCTTATCTCCTTTTTTTTTAGAAAAACTTTTTAAACAAACTTGTTAAGCGCATGAACCTTATCATTTTTCATAACTATGAATTTTTGTGAAAAGCTAAAAATAAGCTGAAAAAGCTTATTGAAAACAGACAGCTAGCTTAAATGAGTTTTAAGGCAAAAATGGCTTTTTCCTTATGGCTTTTTGGACTAATAAGCTAATATTTGAACAAATAAGCTGAAAGGGGTTATCTATCCTAACCTAATAAGCACTTACGAGTTAAAATCTAGCAACTAAATAAGCTGAAAAAGGCTAAACTATTCAGAAGGCTTAACTAAGCTTAAGGCAAAAATGGCTTTTTCTTTTTGACTTTTAGCATATAATAAGCAATGTATATGAACAATGAGCAAACTAGGGCAACTAACACACTTAATAAGCAACTAAGGACACAAAGACAGCAATTAAAAAGCACAAAATAAGCTGGAACAAGAATAAGCTATTTCCTACACTATGCTAAATAAAACAGTCAAGTCCCTACTTTGAGCTTAAAAATAAGCAATCAAAAGGGCTTCCTAAGGTCTGAGCTTGTTGGGGCTTATAGCTGGACCTAGGGGTAATCTAAAAAACTAAAAAGAACTAAGGGCTTAAAGACCAATAAGCTAGAAAAGTGGGCTTGAAAAGGGTGTCTAGCACCAGGGGAAGTGAACCAAAAAAAAATGGCTTAATGTGACAGCTTAAAATAAGCTGTCAAATAAGCTCAAAATGAAAAATAAAGTGTAAACAGATTAAAAGGGGCTTATGAAGAGCTTATATTCAAAATTCCATTTTCTAAAAACAAATTAAACATGCTGATTTTTGCTTTTGAGAAAGAGCTTTTTTCTTGTACTAAAAGATGACACAAATTTTTTTGGCAGTTTGACTTAGGGAAACAAATGACTCAAGACACTTTTAAAAACTTGTTTAGACACTCAAAAATGACACTCTTTTGGAACTATAACTCATGTTTTCTAAACCTTAAGCAAATAAGCTTTTTGACCCCTCTTTAAAACTAGCAGACTTAAGAAATTAATGTGAAAACTTAAAAACACTTTTTTGAACTTAAATTTTTTTGGAAAACAGACTCAAAAGACTCACTAAAGTTGGCCAAAGTTGGCCAAATGGTCCCAACCCATGACATTGCTATTTTGACCCATTTTGGGCTTGTACCAAACACCCCTTTATCTTTTTAAAAACGAATTTAACCTTTTAATTACTGAATTAAGCACACATTTTTAAAAGACAAGTATTGAACAAGCATAGTAAAGCATTAAAAGGTAAAAAGAAAAAGCAAATAAGCATTCTAATAAGCTAATAAGCAAAAAGTGAAAAATAAGCTATCTAGGCAGTTTATACTTAAGACTTGAACAATGGCATAAAAGCATTAATAAACATAAATAGGACATAAACAAGTAAGAAAAGCAAGAATAAGCTAAGAATAAGCACTAATAAGCTGTTGCTACAGTAACCATAAGCTAAAAAATTTAAAAAGAGAGCATACCTCAACTCCTTGCTCAAAACAGGAGTAAAGTCAACCTAAATAAGCTCTAATCCTACCCAAGCTTATAAATAAGCTATACTAAACAAACCAATGAGCCATCCAAGACTGCTCATTCATCCTTTAGCTTATCAAACAGTGACTTTTTTTTTCCTTTTAATTTTTCTTAAATTTTTGTATCAAAGCTTTTAAAAACAGATTATAAAGTGCTTATATTAAGAGCTTATATGGTTTTTAAAGAAACACAAGTTGAAATCAAAATTTAGGACACAATGTGAAAGATAAAACTGAATTTTTCATTAGACTAAAAGAAGTACAAGTACATAAAAGTAAAAACTAAAACTCAGCTCTAAAAACTACACTAAAAAACTAACTCTTGCCTCAAGGGCTTACAAAAGATTTATATAGAAAAAACTACTAGCTAGGGTTTCGACTTTTTTTTTCTCTTCTTGTGCTTCTTTGTAGAGATAAAACAGTCTTGTGTGCTTGTTGTGTGTGTGTAAACACAAGGGCAATCCTGGCCCTTGGTTTTGAGTAGTGCCCACTCAAACTATATCAACCATTGATCCGAACTGAGGGATTTTGGATTGCCAGCATGGCACATCCATGTGGGGGGTGGGGTTTAGGTTAGTGACATGTTTGGAGGGATGTGGGGAGGTCAACGAGGTTGAGAGGGACAGGAGGTGGGGTTATGAGCTTTGGCGGGAAAACTTGTAGAAGATGTACAGTAATTCAATTTCCAGTTGTGGGTTTGGGAGATTGACAATAAAAGCCCCTCAAGTGTTATATATGTTTTGCAATTTTCGTCCTTGGTTTATGAATGTTTGGAAATTTGGCAAGAAACACCCCTGAAAGTTATATTGTGTGTTGCAAGTTAAGTCCTTTTGGGTTACAAGTTTAGAGCCTTGGCAGGAATGGCCCATGTGGTATTTCTTTGGAGAGTTGGCAGTTTTAACCCTTGCAAGTATTGTCTTCATATTCTTCATTAAATAAGTTAGGGACTAGGCAATTTTGGCCCCTAAACTTATTTTTCTTCACTTTTTGACTTTGGATTTGTCGGGGTTGACTTTGGTTGACTTTTTCACACTTGGGCTTTGTCTTGACTTTGTCTTTATCATGCTTTTCCATTCCGTGTCCGGTTTTGTCGTTTTGGCTTCGTTTTTCGTCCTTTTCTTAGATATCCGTTCCTGCACAACACAATTAGCAAAACAAGCATATTTTTGGCATTTTAAGTCCGTTTTTGGTTATTTTAACTTGTTTTTAAAGGTAAAAGGTATGTGTAATTAAACACATACCAAAATCCCCCATACTAAGGTATTGCCGTGTCCTCACGCAATGCTATGAAGTAAGCATTTAGAAAACTAAGAATCTCAATCACCCTCGACTAATAACCTCGAAAAGTAGCTAAGTGTTCATCGAGGAAGTTAAAGACTCATAAGTTTTGAAAATCCCCGTCTTTACCATTTTTTATATATACACCTATTCCTACACATCTTTTTGTATTTTTCATTTTTCATTAATCAACTAACTAGAACGTTTTGACTTTCGTTATTTAATAACTTTAAGGGATCATAGAACAAGATGCATTTCGATCCGAGAATGCCCCAAAAAGGATAAATTCATCGTTCCCGACTTTTCACTTATTCCAAACTCCCAATTTTAATTTATTCTCAAACCAAGCTTTAAAAACAAATCATGTTAATTATGAGTTAAGATGCTAACACTACTCATATTTGCAACTTGTAAACTTTTCACTCCCGACAATTTATTATCTTAGGTGTATGTGCTAATTGAATTTCAACATGGATGAATGTTTTGCAAAACATTCTATGTTTCAGTTACCACCGAGATAAATGAGTTTGAAGGCGAGATCATCCCATGTAGCGACTTTCGTCTCGGCACATCCCAACCTTGCGGTTAAGTGACCAGGCTTTTGACACCCCACAGAGACTAGTATCGGGACTCACGGACCTTAGGTTTCAAAAACTCTTAGGTTTTCCGTATGCACATAGCTTTATAAAATAGAAAGCCAAGTTCAAAAGATGTTTGAATTCAACAAACAAGAAGTTCTTTTATTTATTTATTTACACTTAATTTTAATACTTATAGCAATTGTTAACACTCGACCTTTTAGAGGGCTGAAAAACATCGGTGTGAGTCGGAAAGATGCAGCAAACTGTTATAGTTCAGATTATTATTCTTTACTATGGGACTTTCTTTTAGAAGGCTGTAAACATCGGTTTGTTGTGTCGGCAAGATACACAAAACATTTATCATCCCCAATTTAATTTTTTCATTATATTTTTGCATTTTTCATCATTTTTTTTAGGAAATATGTCTTTTTGTATAATTCAAGTATAAATTTGAATAAGGCTAATAGTTTTTGCTTTATATACATAAAATTTTGATTTAAGTTTAATTTCCAAAGAGCACGTCTATATAATCAGGTTAAGAGCTTTTGGGAGAAAAGAAAAAAGCGACAAATACACTTTTGTGCTCTTAAGATTTCCAAATAAATCCTTTGTTTAGGATCCAGCCCTAATTAACTACTATCATTTTTCATTCTTCGCAAATATTCGCGATGCTTAGTTCTTAAATGTTAGAGAAACAAGCTAGAACTCAACATGCTTCGATCGAGTCAATATTTACTTCTTATATCTACCTGCTGGGAAAGTCAAAATTGTTACAAAACACTTATTTTATTTTTGAAAAATTTTAAATTTTTTTCATTATTATTAAATTTTTTTTTGTAATTTTGTGGTAAAAACATACGGGATTAGTGGAGAACAACGGTGCAGGAACAATCAAATCGAAGATCCCCTCATACTAGAAGGAAACATTGTCCGCAATGTTTTAAGGGGTCTACGTAAAATCCTAAGCCGTTTATTATGAATGCTTAAGATTTAACGTTATCGATAAGATTATGATATCGGGATTCCCAAATGAAGTGAGGATTGTGTGAGCTCTTGTGATCGAAGGACGAATACCGCGAGCACGAGAGGCTTCAAGAATCCGGGACATCCTAGACAATACAACACAAAATACAAAACATGGAAAAGGAAAGAGGCAAGCCTCCTCACAACAACTAAACACTTATTCATTACTAAGTAGATACTAATAGGTATAAACTAGGGTAAAGCATGGGGTGACTCTCCAAGAAGCGCTTGTTATGGGTCACTAAGATGACCCAATTCCCTGGAATTTAATTGTCCTTTAGGGAAGGTTTGGAGATCAGGGATATCCGTACAGGGATATCACCTCAAAGTAGTCTTCAGACGTTGACCATATATTTGAAGTTTGGCCTTGGTGGTTTTGGGATTAAACTCAACGGTTCCCTATACCGAAAAAAACTTGAACAATGGTTAAATGGTCCTGACAGGGGACTTCAACTTGACCAGTGAAAATTTTGTATCTAGAGTTAAAAGACGGAGGACTTGATCACCGACATTGAAAACGCGGGTTTTGATCTTTGCGTCATGAAAATCCTTTAGTGTTCTCTTTGTAAATCAAAGAATTTTCATAGGCTGGTTTCTCGCAGTTTACTTAATGAATTGACGTTGAAATTTGCGTGATCTCCCGCGGTTTTGAGATCAAAGTTTGCATGTTTAAGTTGGGCCCAGTAGCATTTGTGCTCCACTCATCGGAAGATGACAGGCCTTTCCCATATACAAGCTTATACGGAGTGACCTGATGGGTATTTTGTTATGCTGTACGGTAGGCCCAGTGGTAGCGTCATCCAGGTCTTGTGACGGACCAAGGAGGCACGATTTTTCGCCCCACATGTCCTTTCAAGAATTTATTTTTAACACGATTCGATACCTCAACTTCGGCCACTTGTCTTTGTGGGTGATAGCGGGTGGAGAAGGACGATGAGTGGACTCCCATATTTAAGCATGACCTTTGCAAACTGGTCATTGCAAAAATATGTTCCACGATCACTGATGATGGCACGAGGGGCACCGAATCTGGCAAAGAGAGATTTAAGAAATTTGCAAACTACTCGGGCCTCGTTTATGGGATCGCCTTCGCTTCAAACCCATTTTGAAAGGTAATCGACGCCACAAGTATGTATTTGGTTTCCTTTGGTGATGGGAACGGGTCCCATGACGTCTATGCCCCAAACGATCAAAGGATTTCACAAACTTTGGATGGAATATTGAGGCATTCATCCCTTTGTGAAATTTGTTCCTGTCTGTTGATACTGAGTCGTAATTTTATCCAAACTCGTGTGCATCCTTGTATATTGAAGGCCAAAAGAATCCGGCATCAAAGACCTTTTTGGCGGTGAGATTTGCACCGTGATGTCCCCCGGTGGGTCCATTGTGGCAAGCTTTGAGAATGTCGAGAGCTTCTTTGCCGTGCACACACCGCCGGATCATTTGATCCGCACAGATTTTGAACAAGAAGGGGTCATCCCAGAAGTAGTGTTTGACATCTTTGAAAAACTTGTTTTTCTGTTGGGATGACATTCCCTTGACAATGAAATTCCCCGCATGGTAGTTTGCGAAATCTGCAAACCATGGGGTACTATCAACACGAAGAGCAACCGATCCAAGAGTTTCGAGAGGAAATGTTTCCGTGATTTCCTTGTTCTCGAGTTTATCTTGGGTAGAGGTTCTCAAAGTCTGGAAAGTATGATCGTGCGGCCAAATTCTCTGTCCTACTTTTGTCTTGGATGAACACATCAAATTCTTGGAGAAAAGGATCCACCGCATCAGTAGTCTTGGCTTAGCATCCCTTTTAGCAAGAGATATTATATAGCAGAAATGGTTCAGGTATAACTATGCTTTTAGACAAAGACTGGATATGACCGGAATTTCTCAAAAGCGTACACTACGGAAGTAATTCTTTTTCTGGTCGTAGTGTAGTGTGCTTTGACGCTTTTAGTCATTGTTTTGCTGGCATAGTGAATTGGTTAGAAATGCTTGTTTTTTCGTTGCCTTGCCCTAGGACTGCCCAATGCTATAATCCGGCTTGCATCAATATGAGTTCGAAGGGCAAATCCCAGTGCAGGGAGCAATTAAATATTGGACTATTAGCCTCGGTTAATTTTCTTTTAAGTGTATTAATGATTCAGTTCAATCTTTTGAGAAGAAAAATAGAGTCTCTTTTTCAAGCAGGTGAGTCATTGGACGGGCTATTTTTGAGAAGTCTTGTATAAAACGTCGGTAAAAACTGGCCGATTGCCAAGAAAATTCAGACACTTTCACAGTAGCTCGGGTGAGGGAGTTGGCGTGATAACGTCAACTTTAGTCGGTCGACTCATTCCTGACCTTAGAGATTTTGTGTCCAAGAACAATGCCTTCCTTTTACCTTGAAATGGCTTTTTCTCCTAGTGTTTTAAGGACCTAATTGGTGTATTCACCGTTTAACATTTTGTCCACAATAGGTTAGGCATGTAGAGAAAGAATCTGCCGAAGACTGAAAAGTCATCCATAAACACTTCCATATTTTTTCAATCATGTCATGGAGATTGCCATATACATCGTTGAAACGTGCCAGGCGTGCATTTTGCATAGCCCAAAAGGCATGCGGGAAGGCAAACGTTCGTATGGGGTAAGTAAAGGTTGTATTTTCTTGTCTTAGGGTTATGGGATTCTGGGTAATAACCGACAAAAGAAAGAAAAGCCATCAAGGTAAACAATAATATTGATTTCCTTGCGATGGTCTTTTGTGCATCTTGATCCATGCAAGGCAATGGAAGTGGTCCTTTCGGGTGCTTATTTCAATTTCTATTGTCATGCACACTCTCCATCCCTGTTGACCAATCGAGTCGGTATTAAAATCATTTTCATCTTTTTTGTCGTACTGTCATGCTACCACTTCTTTGGTACAATGCACCGGGCTTACCCATGGGCTGTCAGAGATCGGATAAATTAATCCGGCGTCAAGAAGTTTTTCAACCTCTTTTTTGATGACGTCGTGGATCTTCGGATTTACCCGTCTTGTATTGCTGAAACGTTGGACGTAGTTCTCTTCATGAGAATTTTGTGGTGTTTTTTTTTTCATAATAAAAAAATAAAAAAATATAAACTCTGAGTCGATACCCTTATATCAGAAAGTTTTCCAAGGATACGCTCGTTTGTAGGACTTTAGATCCTTGATTATGAGCGGGCCTTCTTCATCATTAATTTAAATCTTTTGCAATTATGACGGGCAACTTGTGTATCATTTCTCTTTTTCGTTGTACATTGTACGGACTTTATAAGTTTGATTCATTATTTATTCTAGTCCGATACGCGTTTACCTTTAATATTTACTTTTAAGCTAAATCGCGTAGACTAAAAATAATCAATGAACGTAAACGGTCACCAAATAAATTAAGGTTTACATCAACCAAAGTAGGAATATATTATTTTGATGATATTTATGTACTTTTGCGTATTTTATTTTTATTGGTCACGTAAAGGGGTTACGTTTCGCGATAAAATACATTTGGACGCCACCCGGATTACTAGACTTACCAGACTAAAACCACAATCACTCCACTTTAAAAAGCCTAAACACAAAAAAATTTTAGTCAAGCCTGTGTTTTATATCCCTTTAATACCGATTGGGAAGAAAACTCACAACAAATCGTCCTAGGTGGATTTATTAACTAGCAAAATCCCAAATCTTGATCTTTAAGTACATGTACATCCTTGTTCCATTGATTTTTAGGGGTCAATGGTTCCCTAATGACCCTTGGACCACATTGGGTAAATAACCCTTTGCATTGTTTTTGCTCTTCTTAAGTCGCAGTCAAACTAGGAGAAACAACACACCAAAACCCATAAGATTTCTTAGCTAAGTAAATATCTTGTACATCTCTAGCTCATTAAAACATGTACTTAGTGGTTTAAGATAAAACCATGTGTAAGTAACTAGAGATCCCTAAAAACCACATAATGGCCCGATTTCTAGTTAGTTTAGAGCTTAGGAAATCTAACAAGCTCTCTTGCCTATAAATATGCTCTTGCACATACACTTAAACCTTTCTTAAACTCTCACACACCTCAAACTCTCCCTCTCTCTTGTTCGGGATATATAAACCGCAACCAAGCACCCTCACACTTCCACTTCGAACCAACAAGTACCCACAAGGAATTATTCGAGCCAAGGGTTGGTCGTCACGATCGTATATACGTTTGGATTAGCACTCTACACATCTACATACGCCACAAATACGCTAGGACCCTTGTAAGCAAGTTTCGACTCATACTTTCGTAATTTTAATATGCTTTTGATTTCTCGTCCCATTATGTCTCGTATCTATGGAAAGCACGCACATATATTGGATGCTTTATACTCGTATGGTGCAAGAGATAATAAAGGTGCTGGAGAAACAGTGGTGTTAACGCAGACAGGAAATTAATGTTGCGTCCAAGGCGAAAAGCTTGGTCTCCAACGTGAACAAACTGTGCCCTATATACGAAAATATAGAAATGTGCACGTAAACTTTATTTTATAAACGAGTTAGGACGGAATTATTACACGAGCCCAACGCGAGCCCAATACGAACTCATAAGCCACGATAAGCTAAACAGCTTATACGTGTGCTTATACGCGGCTTAATGAGCTTAAGGTAGACTTAAGAACCTAAATGGACCCCTTGTATTTTCTTTGAAAACCAATCGAACCCTTAACGGGCTTACTAGCCCTTTCGCAAGCCCAACGTGAGCCACAAGCTCACAATAAGCTCTAACCGCTTATCGGTAAAGTTTTGCACAGCTTATATAAGTTAAATAAGCTTAGTGGACTCAAATGATGCCAATGGGCCGAGCCCCGACCCCTAGAACCCTTACCGGGTCTCTATCGGGCCCAATAGGCCCAACGGTGAGCTTATTAGCTTATTGAATAAGCTAAATAAGCAACGAGCCTCCTAAGTGCTTATTGGACCTAAAAGAACTTAACGGACCCTAATGGACCCACTAAGACCCTTTAAAACCTTACCGGGCCTTAACGGACCCAAGACCGGCCCAATAGGGACGCTTATTAGCTTATCGGCTTATTTCCAATAAGCTGAAAAGAAAACAGGTTGTTTCGGTTAAATACAAGTTAGAAAAGCACTAGGAGAAGTCTAAAACACTAAAATACCCTTATCGGGCCCATAACAAACCCAAAACCGGCCCAAAGAAAGTGCTTATTAGCTTATTAGCTTATTTTAAATAAGCCAAATTACAAACAGTTTAATTGGGCTTAAAACGAGTTGAATATGGTCTTGTAAAAGCCTAGAAACATTGAAGGGTACATCGGGCCAAGCTATTGGGCTTACGGGCCCAATAAGCTCGAAATAAGCTTTAATAAGCTCACCAAGCTTATTGTAAGCTTAACAGGCTCTCGTGAGCTTATTGCAAACATTTGAACTTATTAAAACTACAACGGACCTCTAAAAAGCTAAACGGACCTTAACGGGCCCAATAAGGCCCGTTAAGCCAAAATAAGCTCGATGAGCTTATTTTTCCACCGAAACACTTTTATAAACTTAAACGAGCTTAACGAAGGGAAATGCCACTCGTTGGGATTGATTCGGAGTAAAAATGGAATTTTTACAAGTCGGGGGACTAAAACTATAAAATGCCGAAACATGAAGGACTAAATTAATCAAATTTGATTTTCAATAACTCCATGGACTATTCGTGTAATATTCTGAAACATGAAGGTTTAAGAGTAAACTATAAAAACCTAAACTATCCTTCTTAGAAACTTAAGGGACTAATTATGTCAATTCTAAAACTAAAAGGTTTAAAATATAAATATGTATATTTGTAAACCTAGGGACTAAAAGTGGAATAACTAGAAACTTAAGGGTGGTTTAGAGCCACGGTGAAATAAATAAAACATTTATGCGTCGGTCGAACGTTTAGATATTCGGACGTCGAACGATTTAATAACAAATTAATAAATAAAGTATATTTATTAATAATGATTTCACGTTTCTCGAGAACCATCGAAACTATAAATACAATGATCTTGTGTGTCACCACACAAGTGATAACGGTATATATATATATACTTAAAATGGGATTTAGTTTATACAATGAGTCGTTAGTTTAAATGTGTAAACTAAGACTTGACCGTACTTACTTAGGTACTTAACGGTGTGATTCACTGCTTACTTGGATACTTGTTATCATTCAGAGAACTACCGGCTAAGGTGAGTTCATAGCCCCATGCTTTACAATTATTTAAATGATTTACATCCTTGGGGTGA
>BQNB010006950.1:0-35065 GCA_026074375.1 Tanacetum coccineum | reverse complement strand
TGACAATATCCTCATATACTCCAAGAATAAGAAGGAACACGCAGAACATCTTAAGGCAATTCTGTAATTGCTTAAGAAAGGGGAGTTGTACGCTAAATTCTCTAAATACGAATTTTAGATTCCCAAGGTACAATTTCTTGGCCACGTGATTGATAGTCAAGGCATTCACATGGATCCCGCCAAAATCAAATCCATAAATAAATAGGCATCTCCTAAAACGCCAACGGAGATTCGTCAATTTTTAGGTCTTGCTGGGTACTATCAAAGATTCATCAAAGGATTTTCAAAGATCACCAAGTCAATGACCAAGCTTACTCAGAAAGGAGTAAAGTTTGATTAGGGTGACAAGGCAGAAGCAGCGTTTCAACTAATTAAGTAGAAGTTGTGTAGTGCACCAATTCTGGCTTTACCTGAAGGAAGTGAAGATTTTATCGTATACTGCGATGCTTTGATCAAAGGTTTGGGCGCTGTGTTGATGCAAAGAGATAAGGTGATTGCTTATGCATCACGCCAATTGAAAATTCATGAGAAGAACTGTACGAATCATGATTTGGAACTTGGAGCAGTAGTGTTTGCTTTAAAAATCTTGAGACACTATCTGTATGGGAGCAAGTGTACGGTGTTCACAGATCACAAGATTTTACAACACATTCTTGATCAGAAGGAGTTGAACATGAGACAACGTCGTTGGTTGGAGTTGCTAAGCGATTATGATTGTGAAATACGTTACCACCCGAGGAAAGCAAACGTAGTGGCCGATGCCTTAAGCCGTAAAGAATGGAATAATCCATTACGGGTTCGAGCCTTAGTCATGACTATTGGTTTGAATCTTCCCAAACAAATTCTGGATGCTCAAATGGAGGCACAAAAACCAGAGAACATCAAGAATGAAGACGTATGAGGTATGATCAGGAAGGATATACCAAAGGAGAAGTTGGAACCCCGTGCAGATGGAACTTTATGCTTAAATGGCAGGAGTTGGTTACCCTGTTATGGCGATCTGAGGACTGTGATCATGCACGAGTCCCACAAGTCAAAATACTCTATCCATCCGGGTTCTAACAAGATGTATCAGGACATGAAGAAGCTATATTGGTGGTCCAATATGAAGGCTGACATCGCCACCTATGTTAGAAAATGTTTGACATGTGCTAAGGTCAAGGCTGAACACCAAAGGCCACTGGGTTTGTTGGTTCAACCCGAGATACCTAAATGGAAGTGGGATAATCTCGCTATGGATTTTATCACGAAGCTTCCTAAGTAGTCACAAGGTTATGACACCATTTGAGTGATTGTTAACCAACTTACTAAATCCGCAATCTTCCTACCAATGAGGGAAACTGATCCCATGGAAAAGTTAGCAAGAATGTACCTGAAAGAGGTAGTCATAAGGCATGGAATACCTGCCTCAATCATTTGTGATCGCGATCCTAGGTTTGCTTCAAATTTCTGGAGGTCACTTTAGAAGGCATTGAGTATGAATTTGGATATGAGTACTGCATACCACCCACAAACTGACAGACAAAGCGAGAGGACTGTTCAAACTCTCGAGGATATGTTGTGCGCTTGTGTGAACGAATTTGGAAAGGGTTAGGTTAACCATTTGCCACTAGTTAAGTTTTCATATAACAATAGTTATCACGCTAGCATCAAGGTTGCACCATTTAAAGCACTTTACGGTTGAAAGTGTCATTCACCTGTTTGTTGGGCCGAGGTTGGAGAAGTTCAACTCACTGGTCCAGAAATAGTCTAAGAGACGCCCGAGAAGGTCATTCAGATCAAGCAAAAAATTCAAGCCGCTCATGATCGACAAAAGAGTTACGCCGATTTAAAGCGTAAGCCGATAGAATTTCAAGTTGGAGATAGAGTTATGCTCAAGGTTTCGCCTTGGAAAGGAGTAGTACATCTTGGCAAACGGGGGAAGCTAAACCTCAGATATGTTGGACCTTTCAAAGTGTTGGAAAAGGTTGGAGTCGTTGCTTACAAGCTTGAACTTCCTGAAGAGCTAAGCTGGGTTCACAATACGTTTCATGTATCCAACTTGAAGAAGTGCTATGCCGACGAACCATTAGCCGTTCTGTTGGATGGACTCCATTTTGATGACAAGCTTTATTTTGTCGAGGAACCAGTCAAAATCATTGATCATGAAGTTAAACAATTCAAAAAAAGCCGCATTCCAATCATTAAGTTTCGATAGAACTCTAGGAGAGGTCCTGATTTTACATGGGAACGTGAAGACCAATTCCAGAAGAAGTATCCGCATCTCTTCACAAAGACCGCACCATCGTCAAGTGCCGCGTCTTAAGCCTTGAGGACAAGGCTCATTTAACAGGGTAAGACTATAACAATCCGTATTTTAGGTCATTGTACGACGTCATTTATTTCATTATTTATTTTTAGTCTTGTACGCGTTTGCTTTTAATATTAACCGTTAAGTTAAATCGCGTAAGCTAAAATTTATCATTCAACATAAACGGGAATCAAACAATTAAATATCTATGTCAAGCAAGTGTTAGATAATTATTTAGAGGATAATTACTAACTTTGCACATTTTATTTTTATTGGTTACGTAAAGTGTTTACGTTTCACGATAAAATACGTTTAGGCATCCACGGAACCACCAAAACTTTTCTACGCTTCAACAAATACCTATTATTATATCCAATGCTCAAAGTTTTATAAAAACATCACCCATATTATCATATGGGCCGAATTTTACATAAAGAGACCAAAAAAAACATACACTTTACAAGTATTTACTTCTACATTTAACCTTTACTTATTAAAACTTCAAGTATGCAAGTAATGAAAGATTTTCAATATAAAATATCAAGACTCCAACTAGTTCATCCCCCTCCTTAATTTCATGGGATGATTCCCATATTAGGAAACCAAGAGCATACAAAAATCTTTCATAAGTCTTGTATAACTTAGGGCTTATTATGACTAGCTCATGACTAGTAGAATTGACCAAGACTTTCCTCATTTCCCTCATCTTGTCTTAGACTTTCTATAGGTGATCTTTTACTAGCACTTGTAGTATATATACATGTATAACTAGTAAGAGAAACACATACTTCATTTCTTTATCCAAAAGTTCACAACTCTCTTGTTCTTTCTCTCCCTAACCCACAGCTTGAAGCAAACATATATACCTAATCCATACAATTTTATTTACCACACATACAAGTGATCTTACATCGTATCTAAGGTATTACAAGAAGTTTTGAAGGTTTGAATTAGCATTTACAAGGAGTAATTAAGAAAGGACTAAGATTAGGGTTTTCTTTGGAATTAGGGTTTCTAAGTCTTGGAAGCTTGGGTTTAATATCTAAACTAGGGTTTAGATCGTGTTGTTCATCATCCTACTTGATATTAAGGTTATTTAAAAACCCTACACTTTTTATATTTGTGATTTCATATGTATATTATGTTTATATAGTGAATCACCATCTAGGAATATTATTAACATATAAAATGGTTTTTTACATCTTTTCATGGTTTGATAACCTTTTTCATATGTTATGTTGATGTTGAGGACATGTTATAATGGAAGTATATACATTATATGAGTGTGGATTAAGTTATAGAAGTATATATAAGTTAATGGTTTAAAACTTACTTATTAAAGTTTACAAGTAAAATGAATATGAGGACTTGTGATTCTTGGACAATAATGGAATTATGGACCTAAAGTAACATAGGACATATGAGATGAGTGTTTTAGAGGACTTGTAACAAAGTTACTAGATTAAAAACATATAAAAACTAGTTTTAAACTCATTTTAACACAAATACCAAGACCTAGTGATTTTAATTCGAAAATAAGGCATTTATTTTATATTTTTATAGAATACTACATATTATGACGATCGTAGGCATGTAGAGAACTCGAAAATCCGAGCTATAACGAATAAGATACGCCATTTGCAAGTTTACGATAAATAAAAGCTTTTATAAAAACAATTTTATAAAAACTTATAATTTTCCAATTCTGATAAAATAATATAATTATTTTTTATAAAAAGCACATATTTTTAGGATTCCAAAACCACCCTAGGAGTCACGCTGAAATGGTCAGATATAAGTATTGTTAAGAAATAACTAGTGTGTCTCGCTAGTAATATGCTCAATGAGACAGAAATACTACACCCCTCTAGATACTGTGTATAGATCTGTGAAAATACGATGACATGGTATATCCCATATAATAAGACTAACCAGCTCTCCAAGTAATCTTCTCTTGTAGATCTCGATAGGATATGCTACTCGGTATTCATGCTACATAATACACTGGTCCCTCCCATACTATTATGCGTATCCAAATAGTAACAGTAATGCACTCTCACATGCGCCACCATAATAGTACGCATAGTTGTGTAAATGACAGATGATGTCAATGTCGTTTAGTAAAGTTATACAGACGTAATAGATAGAGTTGTAAGATATAAACACTACCCTATCACTACCAACAAGACAATTCAAAATAATATGCAACTGTCAAATTTCTCGATAATAATCCAAGTCCTCTATAGATATCACAACTAATGCGAGACTCAAATAACCCTGCCCGCATCCCTGACCATAATTACGAGTGTCGCTATATATACCAAAATTCTCTATAATGCCCCCTCTAAATATATCCCCTGTGCTACGGAGATAGCATAAAGACCCTACAGATTCAAATCCCTAGTTGCCACAGAGGCCGATTACGTATATCCCGCAAAGAGCTAAGAGTTAGTACTATCAGACTTACTACCCCACCGCTACGCACCCATAATTTATACTACATCTCTATCCGCAAATACTATCACTCGTCTTACATAAGTGTGAACTCTTGTTTGTACTCGCTCCCTCAACTACATATTATCAGATAGCTTCCAATAATATAACAGATTCTCTGTATACCAAACCATAAATTATAAACGTCTCATCTCATCCCATTGATACATTACAGTGTATCAAACTCTCAATTCCATAATTCTCTTTCCTCTCTCCATACTAAACCCCCCCATATGTCATCCAAATTGTGTACTCGCATGAGGTCTATCACCAAAACATTCACTCACGTACCATTGGTTAATTTATACACTCTAAACCATATAAGTCCCTAATGGATCAGTCTAACATGGATTGCTCACCTATAGATGTGTGTCACCACAGATATAAGTCTTACTAAACTCTATACATTTCTGACACAAGAGTCCTGACCCTGCCCACACTACTAGATCACACACATACTATCTAACCCCCTCTAGTGATTCAGAAGACTATTTTGGATACTTAAATTAGTTATCATCTATACACCTCTACAACGATCACATACCCCCGCCACGACGCTTTATGAGCTGTCGCCCCTGCTCGTCCACGGACCGCACGAATCAATTTATATGATGAGTCTTAATGAGTTCTACCTGTAACCTATCATCTCTCCTATCCCCACTCAAGCGATATCAAATCACCTCTATACAACACCTACATTTACTACTGTCTCTCCGCACACCGCATAGCACTGTCTACTCTGCGCTCTCAGTGCTCGCTGACTTACCCGCACTGTGTCTACAGCCGCAGCCTTATCTGTCTCAAGTCTCACCATGTATGTATTTATGTGCGATATACTCATCAAACTCAACTCTCCTCTATACCTGTTCTGGCAAGAATAGCTCAATGCCCCTCATCTGCTAATTTACTTTTACACAATCAATAGACTCTCTACTACAATAGAGAATCAGCAGACATAATAAAGAACTTTACTATAGGCGCAGCTCTGAGCACATTCGCTTCTCCTCTCATATAGTGAGTGCCGAGCGCTTATCTAATATCACTTCTGTGCTCGCGACTACCGCTCACACATAGTTAAGTGTTGGATCATCACAAATAATATATCACTGATATAAGTCACCATCTACTCTATTGTACAACTAACCTCCATACGCATGAATAGACACTCATCGACTGCTCCATCTCCACGCTTAACTATATCCTCTTCATAACGCCATAAGTAACACACATATACATTTCTCTGCACACATTGTGATTCTAATTGCGCGCCGTTAAATGTAGGTTTGTGTTCTCGTTTTCAGTGTGCTCAGTATGACTAACCTTATATATCTCACTCATAATGCACAGCACGATAAGTACCTAACCCCCCCCATCACCCTGTCATAATATTATAAAACCCTTTGTATCGCTGTGCTCACATCTCTGCACCTTCCATGACACATATGTGAACCTAAGAAATGAGACAATCTAGTTAATGATTATTGTGATTATCCTCTCTCTCTCCTCAACGAACCCCCGCACCCATCTCTACAGAATTTACAGCGTCAGAATGCCTCATTGATACATTGTTGTGAGTACAGCCGTGTGTGGAATAACATCCTCTATATGTCCCTCTACCGATGATGATTGGTAAAAAGCACTTGGTCCGCATATCCGTCTCGACGTAACACTACCCACTCTAAACATACGCCACATATAGAGTGAGCCCTCACCGCCTACGTTCCTACGAGTCCTATTGCTCTTGCAAGTGGTCTCGATCTCCTACGCCGCGATATTACGCAACCAGATTTATATATACTTGTGTGTATACAGCCCCTCACTGACACGTGTAGTGGCTAATAAGTGTTCCTCGCCTGTCTCCATGTACACATGCTACGAGCATATATGTTGTGTCAGCTCACAACACTACTCCCGCTGGCGACTCACACCCCCTCACAGGTCCCCCTATAACTCTAAAGACCGTCATATATCATCTCATATGAGCTCATCCATATGACCAGCACTTATCACCTATATCTCTCTCTATGGCTCGAAGCCACTCACGCCGCCTCGCGATCACCAAGAGATTTCGCAGTATGCGCTACATCACTCGCGTCAGCGAGGAGAACCGTCTACTCAATCTTAGCGATAATCTGTCTCCACCTGCTCCTCGCTCGGGAGCCACACCGCACTACTCTGAAAACATAAAATAATGTCTCGATACTCTTAGACCGCTATCCCTGCCTATTGTCTATACCTCTATGTGATGAATACTAATTCTACTCAATCAAAACTCCACCAGAGGCTACTCGGGTGAGCCCCAAAATACACTGTATAAACATACAGGTCTACGCTGACTCATAGCCGCAATAGATATAACATCCGCAGGTTGTTAATAACAGTCAGAGAATCTCACACATCACCATCACACACCCGCCATACCTGAACAAACCACAAACTAGCTACCTACAGATACGTTTGTGTTGTGTAATCTCCCCCCCCCCTCCGTGATGAAGACCTAAATAGCTGCGCCCCCACAACCATTATTAATTGATACAAGCGTAATCAAACAATTTGGAAGTTCAAATACAATTAGGGAGTAAAATTACACGTTTGTCTTCTCATTGGATTCGGATCAATGCATTGACCTTGGGGTTGGGTTCTGATTTTTTTATAAATTTGTCTTTAGTGGTATGGTATAAAGAATATGATAGTGCACACTGAAAACTCATTTTTGGGACCTTCTTAGTCTTTTTTTTTTATTTCGTGTCTGGTATAATAATCGATAGCCGTTTCCTGCAAGGTCGATAGGGTCGTATTGCGGCTAAAGCTTGGTTTGTTTTCGTGCGTTGCTCCCGTTCTTAATAAATCTTTGATATCATCCCCAATTTACTTGATTTACTGTATCTTCGAATAGTTATCAGCATGGATACGGCGTATATAGACAGAGTAAATACGCCGTATTGGGAATTGGTCAAACACGTTTTCTTGTGAAGTCTTGGGCGCCAGATACAGGATTACGCCGTTATCTTTTTAGTTTGATAAGGGCGTATTGGTGAATAATTACAGGCAATCTTCATAATATCTTCGTTTTTGATCCAAATTATGCGTCCTTTTTAGTCGTCTTCACAAAACATCTGGAATTACTGCAATTTATCAACTTTGAAGCAATTAAGTACTAAATAATGCAATAATTATTAAAAGTGGGCTAAAACAATGGGATAAATGTTATTAAAAATGAGTGACGTTATTTGATTGTCATCAAAATCCTCCCACTTGAATCCTACTTGTCCTCAAGTAGACTTTAGAAATTTTCGGTTTATGAAAATGTGTCCTAACCGAAGTTGAGGATTTTCTGTTTAAACATCGTTTTGTCCTAAACACCTATACATAACCTAGCTCTCTCACGAAATATGGAAATGGAAAACAATCAGATAAATCATAACTTATCCTAGGGTGTTGCAACATTTAAGTACTACGCTTAATTGATCGATCGTGATTAGCTTCGTATCATAGGCTTGGAAATGATACACATCTCCACCGCTAAAGCTAAGGAAGAACAAGTCAAAAGCTAAATTGGGTTAAGAAGGCTTACGGTTAATCATTCAACAATCTTTCACCTAGTACCACATCTAACTAAGGCAGTTGTATCATACATTACACGGCCATAACGACATAATAGTAATATGACTATCCGAACTACATCTGTTCGTATTTAACCAGTGGTTAGGTGGAAGATATGATAATAAGGTAGGGAGCTTCTAACTTTCACCAAAGTGTCATTTCAACCAAGGGCAAGCTGAAAAGTACATGAATACATTGCCGTATCGACGGAATAGACATCCACGCTCGTACACATCCTCATTCGAGTAGATCCTAAGGTTAGTTATCAAGAAAGGGAAGTAAAATGGTTGTTAAATAAAATTCACAAAACAAATAGATTAAGCCAACAAATAAGGTACGGTTGGTAGTAACTTTCTCCCGACCGCTCCATGACAAAGTCTCGAACATATAGACAGACGCCTCGATCACAGAAATGACAAAGACAACCAAAGTTGACGTTCCCATAACGGTCAACTTCCCTTACATCCCGCTCTTTACATACTTTTACATAAGTGGTGATATCGGCCACTTTTTACAAAACTTTACATCGTTGATTTTTGTAACGTATCAACGAATAATCGATCCTTCTAAGTGATTCATTTGGTATAAACTTCTTTTGAAACGACTATTTTTTTCAAAAATACATAATAGGCCTCGGTTTGATTCAACCGTCTTCACTATCATAATTCATTCGGATAAACTTTTCCTTGTAGTGCTTCTTCATCGGACATAATTCATAATTGCGAAAGGTAGCGAAACTTACGAGCTACATATTTTCCCATTGCATTGTGCAATTTCCCGACCATTACAGAGATAGAAAAATTTCACTTTGACACAGGAAATACAAAACTTTACAAGAAAGCAACTAGCAACATAAAGAAATAGGCTTAATCTACATGGTAGGCTAAGGTGCAAAGGTGTGACGAAACATATAACATGGTGTACAAAAAGAAAGGAATGGCTCAACAGGTTGTTCTAGGGGATTTTACTCTAAAAATGAGAGTAATCAAGGGTTACGCGGGAGTTAACTAACCAGTGTGGATAGTTATTTTGCGACATGTAGGCTATTTGGTTAAATCTTAGAAGTTTATCAGTTGGACATGTTCTTCCATTTAAATCCATAGTACTAATCATGGTATTGGCTCTCGCGTGACAGTTACCAGGCCAAGTTTCTAAAGCTATACATCTCCGGACACATCATAATTTTGTGGAATTTTTAGTAGACAATTGGAAACGGAATAGGCTTAATTCTCACAATATGTATCAAGGGTTATAGTGCGCTAGGTAATGTAACTAGTGATTTTTACAAAAGTCATGCTAATTTTTTTTTTAATTTTGACCGTTTTAAAGCACTTTGCATGTTATTTTGTAAAAAAGAATACAAGTACATTCTAATTCTCCATCCCCCCACTTAAATTATACAACGTCCTCGTTGTATAGATAAAACAACTTAATAATAAGGCAAAATAGAATTAGAACAGAAAACTCCCTGATGTTTTGCTCGTGATAATTCTCCAAGATGAGTCCTTGAGCAGAAAGTGTGTTGACTAGGGCTTCAGAATGCCCGGATAAGTTCAACACATGTCTTTTTCAGCATATATCATATCATAGTTTCAGCAAGGTCCTATATAAAAGATTAGAAGATAAGTGCAAATTCTATCTCGTTACAATGGTACAAGAAAACAATTAAACACACAACTGTACAGGGATCAATACGCCGTATCCCAAACCCTAGGATACGCCGTATTGTTCCTGTAGAAATAACTAAATCACTGGAAATTAAATATTAAGTTTTCAAAGCTAATAACGTCCAGACAGCTCTATACGCCGTATCCAGAGGGGTTCGATACGCCGTATAGAGTGTCTGGGAAGACAGACTCGTGCAACAAATAATTAAAATGTGATAAAAAAATAAAATGTCTGGGTTGTCTCCCGGAAAGCACTTTTTGTTTCAACTGGTCTTTAAGTTCAACCTTTTTCCCTTCTATTTAATCCCATCCTTATAAAACAACTTGGGGTCGAACGGGATGCCAAATGGCACATACAAATTCTTGATTAAAAAAATGAATGGCATCCCTTTGTTAAGATAATTACAGGTCATGATATTAACATTTAGATTCTTGATAAAAGTTTCCGTTTTGAAAAATTTATTAAATGTATCATGACTTGTTTCCAAAAGCTTATTTGACCCTTGTGTATTAACATTTATTACATTAGGTAATGGTATGACAGACATATCCCCCGAAGGTTGCTCAATATTGATTATATCATTTCATTGGGGTTTTTTTTTTTTTTTTTTTTTTTTCGTATTCGATTTTAGATCATCGGGATAAATCACGTTAAAAGGAAATAAATCATTATAGTATAAAACATTTTGTTCCTTTTCATCACATTCGGACAATGACGTTTCATTATTAAATTCATCGATATGTTAAGGACTTACAATATGTTCAGTTAAGAAATCTGATTTAGACGTTAGAGCATCATTGTAAACAATGGCTGGAAATTCATTCTTAAAATCTTTAAAGAAGTCTAAATCATTAGAATAACGGACCTCAGGCTCGGGTTATGGAAATGAAGGCATATTGACTTTATCATTTTCTGAATCCGTTTTCAAATTGTCGACATAAATTATTTTATAGGAAAATGAATTTTTGTCATAAATTACCGTGTAATCTTCGTCGTCGGATTCGTCAAACGATATTCTAAAGTCAATTTCATTGACGTTAAGAGGACTTACCGTAGGTTCCCAAGAGAGCGCTTCTCCAGATGTATCATCAAGGACTATAGCTGAGAATTCGGATTCGAAGTTTGTAAAGCAATCGTCCTCATCTTCACAATATTCCATCTTATTGTATGTGGCAGTTTGCCAATTAAACGTCTCACCGCGACTAAGAGCTTTTTCTTCTTGAAGTATGATGTATTCCTCCATAGTGATATTGGGGTTGTCCATTTTAACGTGTAATAAATTTGCTGGAAAAAACTGTCAAATAGCCTAATACGTCGTATTCAGTAAACTGAATACGCCGTATTAATGATAGAGTCGAATACGCTATCTTGGTTTTGAAAAATTTATACGCCGTATCCAAGAAGTTTAATACGCCGTATTCAGTATTCGACCCAGAGTATTACAGAAGACTGTAATAATGCAGAAAGCACACAATCACGCAATATAAAAATATATACAATGCACACAAGCAAACAATCACAAATAGAATTTAAACAATTAGATTATACTAAGCTAAACTAAATAATGGTTAGAAATACTAATAAGAATAATGTTTAATTAATTCACTCCCCGACAGCGGCGCCAAAAACCTGATGTGCTGTCGTGTAGGGTCAATTATTTGATTATCAAGTTTTAAATTTATATTTAGCCGACAAACCTAAAACAACACTTTAAAGAGCAGTGTACCCGGTCAAGATGGAGTTTGCGGTAAGTAGGGTGTCGAACATTAAGAGTGGAAAATTAATCCTATGTTCTATCAGTATTTTAATTAGTTTATTTACCGGTTAAACCTATGCTAAGTACGTTGTCTAAATACGATATGGGGGGTTCAGCCTGAGAGACTGGCACAGGTTTGGTGGAAACAAATACCAATTCAATACACAATAAACAAAAAAGAGGAAGATTAGAAGAGAGAAAAGCAATACAAGCCAAATGATAAAAAACTGTATTAGCCATATTAAATCCAGTTCAATGTTGGTTTGTTTGTTTCAGTGCAATGATTTACTTATCTCGAAGCGGCATATCATTCTTAAGACTTAGGCGGGACATCATCCTAAGACCTAGACACAATTAATCCTGTCATAATTAATGCATCCGCATAAAGCATCTTTTAGTTTAATTATAATCTATCTTAGAGAATTAAAGTAGTAGTGATCCTATTTAAACCCTAGCTCAACGGAACTTTACCACTTTTGTTGATGGTGTTTTATATACTGGTAGTCCACTATTCCAATCTTTATCAGTAAATTAAGAGCATGATTGCTGAAACATAAACGGGTCACCTATCGGTCCAACTAAGCTCATAATTCAAAGACAAAGACAAAATGTTATTGATATGTGTGAAAACACATATCTGTTTTATATCAAAAAATGACCCTAAAAAGATAAAATTGTGCATAAAATGTTTGTATATTGCTTGTTTTGTCTTTGTGATTGTGTAGGTATGGATAATGCAAATATCACAAGAAAACGTTCAAAAACCAGACAAACACGAACACGGGAAAGGAAAGAGAATACAAGAGCGCGAGAATGCTATCAAAGTCAACAAAAAGTCAACCCTTTGGTCACCAAAGTCAACGCACAAAATGACAAAACCCAAAAATACTAAATCAGTCCCTCAAAGTTAAACAAATTTGCAAAAATGTCCCTAAACCCTAACGGTGTTAACTCTTTAATATATAAAGAGTTAACACGTTTATACCATTAAATAACCCAAGCATGATTTACTTTACCGTGGCCCAAAATTTGCTTAAGCCAAGTTAAAACGACTTTTAACCCGGGTCAAAAGAAAAGTCAAACACCCCCTTTTATAAAAGGTAAAACGTGGGAAAAACAGTTTTAACTATTCATCATCTCTCCCGTTTTACCTCGAGCTTAAAACAAAGGGCAAATGCAAATTGACTATGTGGCTTTAAGATTCAAGTGTTAAGGTGCAAGCTGGCAAAAGAAAACGTCACCAGACTCTCTCATTGGCTAAAACCTAAAAAAGAATGCCATGGTGGAATGAAGAAAACACACAAAGGATCAAATTTTTACACTATATTGCTTGCAAAACCAAGCACACGAGGCCTGACACACGGAATGCCACGCTGGCAATCCGTGTGCTCCTCAATCTAATCCAACGGCTCAAAGATGGTATCCAATGATTACTAAGATTCAAGGGACATGATTGATGGGAGCGTATTAACAGACTAAGGACCTAGAAGCTTCATCCATGCCTATAAATAGAAGCCTTCATCACTCACAAGAAAAATATCTAGGAGTAGAACTTAGCGTAGCTTTTAAATTGTAATTTTCCTTTTCAAGTAATGTTTTAATGTAATTTCAAGTTTCACTTTTGTAATCAAGCACCTTTTATTAATAAAAGTTTAAGTTTCTTAATTGTGTATTTTGTTTTTCATTACATGGTTATATATAGCTTGATTGTTAAAATAAGCTCTTAAGCTCTTAAGCTACTCATAAGCTGCTCATCTAAGCTCAAAAAGCTTAAATAAGCTTTATAATACTCAAATACTCCCTCAATTACCTCAGGTTAAAAATTGATGTATGGATCAACCTGGAAGGATTCCCTAGACCTTCACTGGCTTATTCTAAATAAGCAGAGCTTGTAGCATAAGCTCTTGTTGTGCTATATTCCCTGTTTGCATGGGTTCAGGTTTATTCCCATTGACAACTTTTTGTCTTTATTTATTTAGTTTAAATTTTATTTATTAGTTTCATTATGCTTATAGTTTGCTTATTTCTATCTTAGCTTGTTTATTTGTGCTTAATGCTGTTTTGATCATGTTTTATCATCTGTTTTTAGCTTTAATAATATAGATCTTAGTTTTTCACTTTTTTGTCTTATAAATCAATAAATCAAAAATAAAATTAGACATAATTTAGTAGTTGATAGATTTCTGGGCCTTATTTGATTGTTAGTATAAGACCATAAGAGTTTGTTTTTAATTGTTTGCTATCTGGTATTGAAGTTTTGTTTGCTAGATCTTTAATTCATAAGCTAAAAATGGTTTTATCAATTTTAAAGGGGTGTTTGGCTCAGCAGTACTAACCTCAAGTTAGTACTGCTTGAGACCCTTTGGTCTTTGGTTGTTGGTTTTAAACTCTCCATTAAGTTAGTTTGAGTAGAATTTAAGAGCTAGATTAGGTTAATTCAAATTTTCATAAGCTTGTTAGTTGATAAGTTGATTTCTGTATGAAATGTTATTTGTGCATGCATTTTTAGAAAATTTGGGTTCTAGATAAAGTTGCTGCTTAATTTGTTCTTAGATAAGAGTTTTTAAGAGATTAGAAACTAGATATTTGGCCTGCATTTTGTCTAGTTTAAATTTTGGGTCACAATTGTGTCAACTGCATCAGCAGTTATAATAGACAAACTTCCATTTTCTCTAACCGTATTTTTAGAGAGTTAAAATAGTTTTTAGCTTTTGCTTTTCATAATACAATAGGTTTTTAGGTCATTAATCATCTTTTTGAATTTGCTTTCTCAAAATAAGCCATTTTACTAATCTGTTTTTAAGCTGCAAAAGTAACTTTTGTCTTTTCAAAATATAATATAACTCAGTACCTTCTGAGTTTGAAACCTGTTTTCAAACAGCTTTTTCATTAAGCTCTTATTATTCAAATTTCTTGTAAAAAGTGGATATTTGTAGCTTAATAGTCTAGGTAAAAGTAGGATTAAGATAGAAAGCCTTAAGAGTTAACTAGCTTATAGGAAATCAAGCTCAAAGTTAGTCATTAGGGCTGTTTGGTTAAATTTTCTCTTGAAAGCTTATTTGTGATATTCAGCTTATGGCTTGTATCTTGGTGCTTATTCCTGTCATTTTAGCTCATTAGAGTAGGATAGGGTAGAGTAGCTTTTTATTTAGCTTATTGATCATTAGTTTAGCCTTTTGAGTCCTTAAAATTTGAAAAAGCAAAAAAATATTAGTAGTTTAGTAATCTGTCAAGCTTATTAAGCCATTTCTCTGCTTATTTTTCAGTTTTCAAATAAGTTGTCTTCACAAAAGTATGTTAGTTTTAGCTTATCTTCATCTTTGTTTTTCAAATTTTCAAAAATAAAAAAATAGTAAAAAACCAAAGCCTGGGACTCGAACCCACGACCTTGGCCACACACACCCATAGTCTTAACCAACGTGCTCCATTAGCTCATCCGTTTGCATTTACTTTCATTATTACTTTATACACGTTTTCTTTTTAGCTTATTAATATAAGTCGTAGCTTAGTTCTGCTTATTTAGGGCTTTTTAGTTTAGCTGTTTACTTGCTTTTATTTTTCTCTTATTCTTTGTCACATTTTAGACTTTTTGTGATTTTTCCAAATTTTTCCTTTTATTTGTTTAATTTTTATAATTTTTCTTAGTTTAAAAGTTTCGAAAATCAATAAAAAATAGAAAAATAATTTTTAAAAATACAAAAAAATAGTTTTTAGTTTTAGAATAAATACTTTTAGGTTTACATTCATTAAAATCATTTTTACCTTTTTTAGATATTAATTTCTATTTTTCACTTTTTAAATTAGTTTTATAAAATAGGATTTTAATATAAAAAGAAGTTAAAAATAGTTTTCTGAGTTTTTATAATATTTTAAACTTTTCTAAGTTAGAAAATCATTTTTTAGAATTTTTAGGTATTAATTTGCTATTTTCTAGGAATTTAAATAGACTTAATTAGTTCTTAATTCATAAAAAATTATTAAAAAGCCAAAAAAATTATATATATATAATTCCTTTTTAGAAATTTTTATTTTGTCATTTTTAAGAGTTACATTTAAAAATTTCATTTTTAGGATTAATTTTGCCTTAGTTGATAATTTAGATGCGTTTTTAGGATTATCCGTTTGCATTTTTAGTATAAATTTAGTTGATTTAATTGTGTTTGGTGTTATTTGCATTATTCTTCTTGTAGAAATAGATAATCATTGTCCAAACAACAATCGTGGTTTCAATTTCACAAATCGTTGAGGAATAACGACCCGGGAATCATACTTCCCGGTTAATATACGTATTATATTATATATATTTGTGAAGATTTTCCTTTTTACCTTTGTCCTCAAGGGTAATTTGGTAATTTTCTATCATATTATATTTTATAATTACGTGTGTTGCTTTACTAGCAATCAATTTTTGGCACCGTTGTCGGGGATTTGTGATTAAGATTCCTTCGTTTGCATTTGTTGATCGTGATTTGAAGACCCTTTCGTTTTTGAAAGTGTTGTTTTTGTTAAAATCAAAAATACAAAAAAAATTATAAAATATAAAGAGTAAATATATTTTTCTTTTCTTTTAGTATAATTATCATATAAAAAAAATTTAATCAAAAATATAAAAATTGTCCATATAAAAAAAATAAACAAAGTTGGTAAAAGAACACCAACAAATAATACCTTCAATTGAGGTATTATCCATCAATAAGTTCCCAACTCGAATTAAAGATTTAAAAACTTACCATTTGTGTCACTTACGAAATACGGCTCACCTTAAAAAGTAAAAATTTTAAGAGCTACCGTGAAGTAAGTTTGATTATTTGGTTCAAGTTGTCTATCTCGTTATCCGTTAAAATAGATTGTTAAAAAAATAATAATAATTTTTAGTTTAAATTTTCTTTTTCTATTTTGTGCATGTGCACTCGTTCTCAAAACCGCAACCTTAACCGTCAACAACAAGCCCCACCAGCTGTTGTAGAACCATTTATTAGAGACCTTTTTCTCCCCTTGTCCGATGGCTGATAACGGACTATGGGGAATTGCTCCAAGCAACCCAACGATGGGTACGCAGGATGCATCGTATTCCGAAATCAAATGCTATTTTGTTGTTAAAGCATGGTTTGATCAATCTTGTTCAAAACAAGCAGTTTTTCGGACATGATAAAGAGGATCCACATGCTCACATCCGTTATTTCAACAAGATCACCTCAACGATGAGATTCCCGGTGTCCCTGAGCACGTCAAATTAAGGTTAGCTTTTCCATTTTCTCTCGAAGATTCAGCCGGATTTGGACTAGAGAAAGACCTCCTTCGATCAATTTTGACATGGGATGATCTTGTTTCAAAATTCATTAATCAATTCTTTCCTCCTTCAAAAACGACAAATCTTCGAAACGAAATCACGAGATTTCAACAAAGATTTGACGGAATCGTTATTATGAGGGCTGGGGATCATTTAATGATTTCTTCGAGCATGACCACTTCACGGATTTTCAGAATTACATCAACTAGATACGTTTTACAATGCCTTAAATGCTAATGATCAAGATTCGTGAAATTCGTTGCGGTGGTATAACTTTTTGGATAAGATGCCTCGTGAATGCTCTTGAAATACTTAGTCGAGGAGTAAATCCAAAGTTAGTTATTCACGTAACATGGCAGTCGTTGCAAAGTAAGTTCGAATTCTTCTTCTCCAAAATTTCACCCGATGTTGCTGCTCTTACAACCGAAGTTTCTGAACTTAAGAATATGATGAAGACTATGCTTATGACAAGCAAAAAGTCCAGCTCCGTGGCACCATAAAAGCGGTCGAGCCAAGAGCTGTGTAACTTGTGGTGGTGCTCATTCTTATCGAAATTGTCCCGCCACCGATGACAACGTTTATCGAGACATCATTCAAGAGTACGTTTCACAAGTGTTGCAGTATTTCAATCAAGGAAATACAATTCGTGACCTCCTGATGTTGCAAACAAATCTGTCCTCCTGGTTTTCCTCTGACTCAATCAATCAAAATAACCGTTTCAATCTGAATCAAGGAAATATTTTCAGCCAAAATGGGAATCCAATTTCAATCAAAAACCGAGTAATAACTTCTACAAGGACAAGTTTATCTACCTATCCGACTGGTCAACCACCGGTTTTACCAAGCATCACCATTTCTTCAAGCTCCGCTCCGACAAAATGCATAGTGTTTCAAAGACGATTTTGAGAATTATGGTCAAGGCTAATGTTGCTAATTTAAGGAATATGCAATATCAAGGCCATCGGTTACAAAACCATATGACTATAAATTTAACAGAATTGCTTTCTACGTTCGTTAAATTCCATACTGCTTCGACTTCGAGTTACAGGTTCTCTTCAAGTAACATCCGTTACTAACTCAAAGGAAGACTTGAAGGGTATTACTACCCAGAAAGCGGGGTTGCTTATCTAGGACTAAGATTCCTACTATTCATCTCCTAAAGTAGTGGAACGTTAACGAGGGGACAATGGGACATAGTTTTTACTACTAATAACGGAATTACCGACGACGTCCAAACACTTCGGTTGTTCCAGTAGAAAACAAAATTCCAGTTTCCGAGCCTGAGTTGCTTCCTGTTAGTGCACGATGCCTAACCGTAACGTCGATTCCTTATCCATTCAAGGCAAAATATGAAAAGCACCGTGAAAACGCTAACGAACAATTGAGAAATTCTACGAAATCTTTAAAGATATGAGTTTCGAATTTAGCTTCGAGGATGGCTTTGAGCTCTAATGCCCCATTTGCTTCAACTCTTAAAGCCTTATCGGTAATAAAGAAAAACTTTAGTGAGATGGCTTTAAACCCTTGAACGGACAGTGCTCGGCTGGTCTATACTTAACAGTTTACCCAAAAACTTGGTGACCGACAGATTACTTATTACATGTAAATTTCTCGGAATGGATGGTGCTTAGCCTGCCGATCTTGGCGTAGCATAATCTCATGCATTTTCCGTGTGGAAAAAGCTTATACCCCTTCCCAAACCTGACTCCAACGTGCACGACACTAGAACTAGCGAACCATTTCAATTTCCCAACCTATCGGTTTTGCTAAGATGTACATCGTTAAAGTTATACGGTGTATTTTCCAATTTCGCCGACTTCGTGGTCGTAGATTTTGAACCAGACCCTCGAGTACCTCTAATTCTCGGAAGGTGTTTTCTTAAGACCAGTCGTGCTTTGATAGATGTGTATGAAGGAGAATTAACCCTTCGAGTAGACAAGAGGGCCTTACTTACATCTGATAAAACTTGAGATACTTCGGTTAATTATAATGATATGACGGCCAACCATTTCGAGTTGTTGAATTTAGCTTGTGAGGAGTATTTCAGGAAGTTCATAGGATTTCCGAGTATGGATTGCTGAGTGGCAATCCCACTCCACGGATTGGACTGATAGTTTCAAATTTTCTACGACTCTCACTCCTTTTGGGGATAGTGATTTTCTACTTCTAGAAGAAGTTGATGCTTTTCTTGCTCTAGCCGACGATCCAACTTCACCGGAAGTTGATAAATCCTATTATGACCTAGAGGGGACATTCTTATTCTCGAAGCACTCCTTAATAGGGATCCTTCACCACCTCTGAACCAAGGAAATTATTTGCCGGAAATTAGAAAGGAATTAACTGTTGAGCTAAAACTGGCAAATCTTCAATTGATGAACCTCCCGAGGTCAAACTTAAGGACTTACCGCCTCATCTCGAATATGCATTCTTGGAAGACAACAACAAGTTGCCAGTCATAATTGCCAAAGATTTAAGTGTCGATGAAAAGACCGCTCTAATAAAGGTTCTAAAGTCCCGAAAGCGAGCCATCGTTTGGATACTCTCCGACATAAATGGTATTAACCCGGAATTTTGTTCTCATAAAATTATAATGGAAGAGGACTACGAACCAGCGGTCCAACATCAAAGAAGGGTTCATCCAAAGATCCATGGTGTCATTAAGAAAGAGGTTGAAAAACTTCTTGACGCTAGATTAATCTACCCAATCTCGGATAGTCCTTGGGTAAGACCAGTGCACTGTGTGCCAAAGAAAGGAGGGATGACCATAGTAACCAATGATGAAAATGAATTAGTACCAACTAGACTTGTAACAGGATGAAGAGTTTGTATTGATTACCGTAAGTTGAATGAAGCCACCCGGAAAGACCACTCCCTTGCCAATTGTTTATGGATCAAATGTTGAGAGAACTCGCAGGAGAAATGTATAATATTGTTTCTCGATGGTTTCTCGGGTAACTTTGATTTACCAATCGATCCGAAAAGATAAGGAGAAGACCACATTTCACCTGCCATTGGAACGTTTGCTTACCGCCGCATGCCTTTTGGCTTATGCAATGCACCAGGCACGTTCCAGAGGTGTATGATGGCTATCTTCCATGATATGATTGAAAAGACGATGGAAGTTTTCATGGACGACTTTTTAGTTTTTGGAAATTCTTTCTCACGTGCCTTTCCATTTAGGAAAAGAGTGCTTAACGTGTGAGACACTTAATTTGGCTCTAAAATTGGAAAAAACCAATTTTATGTAAAAAGAAGGCATTATTCTTGGACATAAAATCTCAAAGAAAGGATAGAAGTCGACAAAGCCAAAATAGACGGTCATTGCGAAAATACCTCTCCAACATACCGTCAAGGGTATTAGGAGTTTTCTCGGAACATATAGGTTTTTTACCGTAGATTCATCAACGGACTTTTCCAAAAATTTCTCGACCCAGAACCACATCTCCTTGAGGAAAAAAATCTCTTTCTTTTTCTCCGAAGATGCATTCAAGCTTTTCAGACTTAAAGAAGAAAATTTAACTGAAGCCCTATTCTGATTACCCCGACTGGGACCAGCCCTTTGAGCTTATGTGCGATGCAAGTGACTATGCCATAGGTGCGGTTCTGGGCAATGAATGAGAAAACACTTTAAGGCATATCATTATGCATGCATAAAACAATGACTGAGAGACGGAATCGAACGACACCACAACGGGAAAGGAATTGTTAGCTGTGGTGTACCTTTCAAAAAATTGCTGGTCATACCTCATCATGATTAAAAGCTAGTGTTATACGGATCATTCCGCCCTTAAGTACCTATTTGCAAAAAAAGATGCCAAGGCAAGATTGCTAAGATGGGTTCTCCTTCTTCAAGAATTCGATTTTAAAGTAATTGATACGAAGGGAGCCGAGAACTACGCAGCCGATCATCTTTCCCGATTAGAAAACCCGTATGAAAATGTTCTCGATCCAAAGGAAATAAACAAAACTTTTCCTCTCGAGACACTTAATATGGTGACTTCTCGTGGTGACCCAAGTACCCCGTGGTTTGCCGATTATGCAAATTACCACGCGGGGAATTTCATTGTCAAAGGAATGTCAACTCAGCAGAAAAACAATTTTTTCAAAGATGTCAAACACTATTTTTGGGACGACCCTTTTCTATTCAAAACCTGTGCGGATCAAGTGATCCGGCGATGTGTTTCAGGCCAAGAAGCTGTCGACATCCTCACAGCTTGCCATAGTGGACCCACCGGGGGACATTACGGTGCCAACTACACCGCCAAAAAGGTTTTTGATTCAGGATTTTATTGGCCCACAATCTACAAAGATGCCCATGAGTTAGTCAAAAACTGTGACTCATGCCAGCTCAAGGAATAAATTCACAGCGTAATGTGATTCCTCAAAATGCTATCCAAGTTGTGTGAAATCTTTGAAGTTTGGGGATGGACTTTATGGGACCATTTCACGTCATCTAGAGGGAAAATCTAAGAACCATTATGGTTAGCGTTGATTACCTATCCAAATGGGTTGAAGCCAAGGCGCTCCCCACTAACGATGCTAGAGTTGTAGTTAAGTTTTTGAAATCTCTTTTTGCCCGATTCGGTACACCAAGAGCTATTATAAGCGATCGTGGGACCATTTTTCATAATGACAAATTTGCTAAAGTAATGTCTAAGTATGGGGTCACTCACCGTCTTGCTACCGCTTACCTCCCTCAAACGAGTGGTCAAGTCGAGGTGTCGAATCATGGGTTAAAACGAATTTTAGAAATGACGGTTAGAGAAAATCGTGCCTCATGGTCCGAAAGGATTGATGACGCTCTATGGGCATTCCGTACCGCTTATAAGACACCAATTGGTTGCACCCTTACAAGTCTGTGATGGAAAGTCGTGTCATTCTACATCGAATAGAGCATAGAGCGTATTGGGCATTAAAACATGCTAATTTTGATCTTAAAACCGTAGGCGATTACCAGAAGCTGCAACTTAATGAACTTAATGAACTTAATGAACTTAATGAGCTTCGTGATCAAGCATACGAGAATTCTTTGATTTATAAGGAGAGGACGAAGAAGCTTCACGACTCAAAGATCAAAAACCGCATTTTCAATGTTGGTGATCAAGTCTTGCTTTTCAACTCTCGTCTAAAGATATTCTCGGGAAAGCTTAAAACCCGATGGTCCGGCCCTTTCACTATAACTGAAGTTTTTCCATATGGCACTGCCAAATTATCTCACTCCGACGGATCAAACTTCAAAGTGAATTGCCACCGACTTAAGCACTACTTCGGAGGGGACACACCAACCATGGTTGTCCCGGATCTCCAGACTTTCCCTAAGGACAAATGAATTCAGGGATCGAGTCAAGCTATGTGACTCGGTTACCAAAAACAAAGCGCTTCGTGGGAGGCACCCCATGCTTATCCATTTTCTATTTTCTTTCTTATTTCTATTGTGATGTGAGGAGGCTTGTACTCTTCCGATCTTTGTGTTTGTTGTTTGTACTTGTGATTGTTTGCAGGATTAACCCAAATTTTTTGAAGACTCTCGTGTTCGGTGTTTTGTCCCGGTCCACTCGAGCTTCCTAGCCTTTGCTTGCCATTAGTTTGGGGAAATCCGATATCCTAAAGATTTTTATCGACTAACATTTATCTTATAGCACACTTAATAAACGGCTTAAGATTTTTGTGATACTTTCTTCAGGCTTGAGTTATGCATTAGACTTTTTGAGTTCTAGTATGGGGTTTTTAAGTCTTAGGCTAGGAAACATTGAGGACAATGTTTGATTTTAGTATGGGGTAGTATATCTTCGATATGATCTTACCTACTTTTGCCTATTGTTTTCACGTACCCCGTTTTCCCACCAAAATTTTCAAAAATATGAAAAAATTTAAAAATTTTCAAAAATAAAATAAGTGTTTTTGTCACAATTTTGACTTTCTTGCTGGGTAGAATAAGAGTAAATTTTGACCCGATCGAGCGTGTTGAGCTCTAGCTTGTTCCTTAACTTTTAGGCTAAGCGTTCGCGAAAATTCGCGAAGAACGAAAAATGATAGAGTTAATTATGAGTGGGATGCTAAACAAGGATTAGTTGGAAATCCTAAGAGCTCATGTATGTAACTTGTTGCTTTTTCTCAATGAACTACTTAACGAGCTAATATACGTGCTGTTTTTGGAGATTAAACTTAAATCAACAATTTTTATGTAATATATAGCAAAAAATTTAGTCTTAGTTCAAATTTATACTTGAATTTTTCAAAAAGAAGTCTTTTTCTATAAAAAAAATGATGATGAATGAAATAATGAAAAATAAAAATAGAATAATAATAAAAGCTGTGGGTGATATAAAAGTTTACTTCCTTTGCTGGCTCACAACCCCATGTGGTCGTCTTATAAGAAAGCCCATAGTAAGAATAAAATCTTGAGGACTGATATAGGTTTGCCGGATTTGCGGCTCACAAACCATGTTGCATAAATGTCTATAAATAATTAGTTGAATTAATAAATAGATTTCTTTTTGTTAAATTAAAATATGCTTTTGAACCTTGACTATTTTATTTTATAAGCTATGTATAAATCGGGAAACCTGAGAGTTTTTGAAACCTAAGGTCCGTGTGTCCCGATACTAGTCTCTGTGGGGTGTCAAAAGCCTGGTCACTTAGCCGCAAGGTTGGGATGTGCCGAGACGAAAGTCGCTACATGGGATGATCTCGCCTTTAAACTCATTATTCTAAGGTGGAACGTAAAGCATAGTATGTTGCAAAAAGTTGATCCATGGTTGAAATTCAAGATAGCACACTCACTTAAGATATAATAAATGTCGGGAGTAAAAAGTTCACAAGTTGCAAATATGAGTAGTGTTAGCATCCTTACTGATATTTAGCTGTGATTTTGTTTTAAGCTTGGTTTGGATAAGTGAAAAGTCGGGAACGATGAATTTATCCTTTTTGGGGCATTCTCGGATTCGAAATGCATCTTGTTCTATGATCCCTAACAGTTATGGAAATAACGAAAGTCAATATAATATAAAAAAATAAATTAAAAAAAATGAAAAAGAGGTTTTAGAAAATGGGAAATAGGGGTGTTTTATAACTTGTGATTTCTTAACTCTCTCCACAAAAATCTTTGCTACTTTTCAAAGGTTTAGTTTGGGGAAGTTTCGAGGTATTTGGTTATAAGGCATATAATATTGCGTGAGGACACGCAATCGCTTAGTTTGGGGAATTTTGATATGTGTGAAAACACATATCCATTTTATATCAAAATAGACCCTAAAAAGACCAAAACTGTGCATAAAAGGCTTGTATATTGCTTGTTTTGTCTTTCTTATTGTGTAGGTACGGATAAAGCAAAAATCCCAAGAAAACGGTTAAAACCGGGCAAACTCGAACACGGGAACGGAAGAGCACGCAAGAAGCCGGGAGGAAGCTATCAAAATCAAACCCTAGTCAAGCCTTGGTCAATTCTCAGTCAACCCAAGTCAAACACAAAAAGACAAAATCCCAAAGTTACCAAATCAGTCCTTCATGTTAAACCAAATTACAAAACAAACCCTAAATGCCCTAACAGTCGTTATCTTTTTATTAATAAAAGATAACGACCGTTACCTTTTTATAACAAATCCAAACTTCACAACCCGGGCCCAAATCCCTTATAACCTGGCCCAAACCCAAGTCAAAGAAGAAATAAGACCGGGTCAAACAAACTCAAATGCACCCTTATAAGTAAACGAGCGGGAAAAACGGTTTTTACTGTTCACCCGTCTCCTTCCTTTAACCACGAAGGTAAAAACAAAGGACAAACGTCAATTGAGGAACAGAAAAGACAACTCATGGGACAAAGTACACATGGGCAGAGTAATACATCATCAAACGCGCCCTATTGGTCTATCCCCAAGGAAGAATGACACGGTGGATTAAAGAAAGCACAAAGGAATGTTGGGATTTGCACTTGACGTACTCTCACAAGAAGCACAGAGGCCTCTGACACATGGATGCCACGCTGGCAATCCGTGTGTCCCAAATCTAATCCAACAGTTAAAAAGCAAAGACTCGATGATTAGAAGAATTAAAGGCTATGATCAAGAGGAGCGCTTAACAAACTTTGGGGCTAGAATCGTCTTTGGCGAGCTATAAATAGCCCTTTATCCTCACACACAGGGGGATATCTTTTCTTTTCTAGTTTTTAGCTTTTAGGTTTTTAGGTAATTTAGCTTAAGTTTTAAGTTTTAAGTAAATGTAATTTTCATTTAAACGTTTGTAATTTTCTTTTCAAGTAATGTAATCAAGCTTTTTAGTTAATGAAATTTAAGTTTTCTTAATAAATTGTCAAAAAGTTCTATATAAGCTCTAGTGATAGTGTAAGGATTCATAAGCTCTTATAAGCTCTCACAAGTCTATAAGCTTGTGATTGAGCTTAAAAATCTATTTAATCTCCTTAAAATTAGTCAAATACCCTGCTAAATGGAATTTTTTGCTTTTGGTATGATAAGCTTAAAAAAAAACAAAATTTGGGGGGAAAAGAGCTTATGGGACCTTACTAGCTATCCTTGTGATAAGGGCTAGAGCGTGAAAGCTCTCTTGAGCACTATTGCCTTTGTTTTAGCTAAGGCTTTTTTTAAGTTTCCATTTAAATTTCACCTATCGTTAGTTTTAATAAGTTCATTTGCTTATTTCTGCTAACTCTAGACATAGTTGTAGCTATTACGTTTCATTGATTTATTGATAAGTTTGTTAATCTGTTTTTTAGCTTTTATAGCAATAGATCTAGATTTTCATAACTGGTTCCTAAAAAACTAAAAATATCAAAAAAATATTAGCTTAACTTTATCTTATTGTTTCTAAGCTTATATGCCTTATAGTTTTATGCTTATTTAAGTTGTTAAAATCTATTTTGTTATCATGTATTTAGATTCAAGCTCTTTAATAAATATCATTTCAATAAGCTAATATGAGCTTTTAGACTAGTTAAAGGGGTTTTGGAAAAACAACACAAACCGTATTGTTAGCACTTTTGGTCTTTTGTGTTTATTTTAGATTCCAAATTTAGTTTAATTCAAGCTATTTTTATAAGTTAGATTTGTTTTAGCTAAGTTTTCACTAGTTAGTATCAATATAGCTCAAATTTGTTAAGTTTCTTTTGCATTAATAGCTTAATTCAGCTTTAGCTTTTGTAATTGCTTAATTTGTGTTTAGATAAAGTTTAAAATGAGAATAGAAGAAGTTTAATAGGTCTGCATTTGAAGGTTTTTAGATTTAGTCTATTTGCATGCCAACTGCATCAGCAGTTTTATCTTAAACTCAACCAACTTCTAGCTAAATTTTCAATAAGTAAAAAATGTTTTCAGCTCATAGAAATTTTTGAGTACAAATAGATTTAGGTTAAAATATATAGGTTAAGGCATAATTTAGAATAAAAAGTTAATTTGCTATCTGATTTAAGCTTAAAAGTTTGTTATTTCTTTCATAAAACCTTCAAAAATCCAAAAATATTGCATTCTGTCTTCACACCCTTTTTCATTCAGCATTTTCATTTAGAATTTGATTTTCAATCCATGTTCCAAAAGTTGTTATTGGAAGCTTATTAGTTGTAGAATAAGCTTCACAATATCATTTCCCCATAAGGTGAATTGTTCCAAGAGCTTATCTTAAAATATAGCATACAAAAAGACCCTGTAAGGGACTGTTTGGGTCTCAGGTTTAGTCAAGAGCTTATTTTAGTTTTTATAGCTTATTTTCTTAAAACTTTTGCTTAATTTGTTCTTAAGTTTGCTTAATAAGTTAGTTTAATTTAGAATCGAGCTTGTTAAGTCAGTAGGGTTAAAATTATAGCTGTTTCATAAAAACCAAAAACTCCAAGTGAGTAGCCTGTAGTTTTTTCTTAGAGCTTTTTAAGTGCTTAAATTGATTTCAAAATGTGTTTAGATTTACATACAAATGCTTATTGTGATTTCTAGCTTATGGCTTGTATCTTGGTGCTTATTCCTGTCATTTTAGCTCATTAGAGTAGGATAGGGTAGAGTAGCTTTTTATTTAGCTTATTGATCATTAGTTTAGCCTTTTGAGTCCTTAAAATTTGAAAAAGCAAAAATATTAGTAGTTTAGTAATCTGTCAAGCTTATTAAGCCATTTCTCTGCTTATTTTTCAGTTTTCAAATAAGTTGTCTTCACAAAAGTATGTTAGTTTTAGCTTATCTTCATCTTTGTTTTTCAAATTTTCAAAAATAAAAAAAATAGTAAAAAACCAAAGCCTGGGACTCGAACCCACGACCTTGGCCACACACACCCATAGTCTTAACCAACGTGCTCCATTAGCTCATCCGTTTGCATTTACTTTCATTATTACTTTATACACGTTTTCTTTTTAGCTTATTAATATAAGCCGTAGCTTAGTTCTGCTTATTTAGGGCTTTTTAGTTTAGCTGTTTACTTGCTTTTATTTTTCTCTTATTCTTTGTCACATTTTAGACTTTTTGTGATTTTTCCAAATTTTTCCTTTTATTTGTTTAATTTTTATAATTTTTCTTAGTTTAAAAGTTTCGAAAATCAATAAAAAATAGAAAAATAATTTTTAAAAATACAAAAAAATAGTTTTTAGTTTTAGAATAAATACTTTTAGGTTTACATTCATTAAAATCATTTTTACCTTTTTTAGATATTAATTTCTATTTTTCACTTTTTAAATTAGTTTTATAAAATAGGATTTTAATATAAAAAGAAGTTAAAAATAGTTTTCTGAGTTTTTATAATATTTTAAACTTTTCTAAGTTAGAAAATCATTTTTTAGAATCTTTAGGTATTAATTTGCTATTTTCTAGGAATTTAAATAGACTTAATTAGTTCTTAATTCATAAAAAATTATTAAAATTCCTTTTTAGAAAATTTTATTTTGTCATTTTTAAGAGTTACATTTAAAAATTTCATTTTTAGGATTAATTTTGCCTTAGTTGATAATTTAGATGCGTTTTTAGGATTATCCGTTTGCATTTTTAGTATAAATTTAGTTGATTTAATTGTATTTGGTGTTATTTGCTTTATTCTTCTTGTAGAAATAGATAATCAAATCAATCTTTTTTTCCCAATTCAAATCATTGTCCGAACAACAATCGTGGTTTCAATTTCACAAATCGTTGGGGAATAACGACCCGGGAATCATACTTCCCGGTTAATATACGTATTATATTATATATATTTGTGAAGATTTTCCTTACTTCCTTTGTCCTCAAAGGTAGTTTAGTAATTTACTATCATATTATATTTTATAATTACGTGTGTTGCTTTACTAGCAATCTGTTATTTGTGATCTTATTGGTCCAGACATATGAAACACGATATGGAGAGCTATCTCGGTATCTAGATTACTTGGTCTGTATCACTAGATCCAGTAGAATGATAGGTCGCATATTCAAACACATAAACAAGTATGAGGTGATAAACATAATTAAACAGTCAACGATAAATTAAGAAATCTATTTTTAAAACAAACCAAACATTGAACTTTCATTAAGATGGCTAATACCCAAGGGTATTAGCCCACAACCATTGTAATTATACAAGCGTAATGAAACAATTGAAAATCGAACGATTAAGGGAGTAAAAATTACACGATGTCTTCTATGGATTCGTGATCAATGCTTGACCTTGGTGGCTGATCTTCTCTTCTAAAATTCGTCTTTAGTGAGTATGATATAAAGAATATGATAATGCACACTAAAAACTCGTTTTTGAGTCTTCTATTTATAGTGTCTGAAAAAGAATCGATACGCCATATCCAGCAAGGTCGATACGGCGTATTGGGCTGGATTCCTTGAAGTGCGCGCTACATTCATAATAAATCTTTGATATCATTCCCAATTTACTTGATTTACTGTATCTTCGAATAGTTATCTTCATGGATATGGCGTATGTAGACAGAGTGAATGCGCTGTATTGAGAATTGGTCAGACGCGTTTTCTTGTGAAGTCTTGGCGCAGATACGCCGTATCTCTTTAGTTAGATACAGCGTATTGGTGAAATTTCAACTATCTTCGTTTTAGCTCCAAATTATGCGCCTTTTAGCTCGTCTTCACAAAACACTCCAGAATTACTGCATTTATCAACTTTGAAGCAATTAAGTACCAAATAATGCAATAATTATATAAAAGTGGGCAAAACATATAGGATAAATGATATAATAAATTGACGTTATTTGATGCATCAGACGTGCTCGAAAGAATCACTAAAATCAGAGTTAAAACGAATAAGATATGACTTTTACGAGGTTTACGCTAATCAAATTTATAAAAATAAATTTATAAAGGTGCATGAACAGTAAAAAGTACTGTGCACCAGAGGACTTAAAATGTAAAAATGTAATATTTAGATAACTCTTCTTCATACGAAGGCGTGGACATAAGAAACGTACGAAACGGACTTAAAACAAGAAAGTTACGACATATTTACTAAGTAAATATTTATAAACATTTTAACTTTATAAATATTATTTCTCAAATACGATTAGATGGTGATGTAGCTATATAGAATTATATACGGGATTAGTTATTCAAAGTACTTAGTATTCATACGACCTATAATTAATTAGGTTGCATTCGGGCGTATTCGTGACGCATTTTCTGCTTGTGATTTACATTACCGATTCACTCACTCAAGGTGAGTTCATTGCCTCACGCTTTACATTTATAATGATTTACAAGTTTTGGGGTGAGAAACATATGCATATTTTACAATTGGACGCAAGTGGACATTTTACATTACGATTACGTGTTTGCCTAAGTAGCGATAACTCTCTGAGCCCATTATCATGAACTGTCAATTACTTGTTGTGAGCGCGAATGTTATAAATAGATCTATTTGGGATTGACATCCCCGTTCGGGTGAGTCATGCTCACTGTGCCGGTATGCCGGACAACGAATGCATACCATGTCGGATTTGGGATGTTGCAGGTTACAACATCATGACGGGAAATGTTGGCAATTTATATTGCAATTCATACATGTCGAGCTTTAGTGTCATGAGCTTAGGGAAACGTAATTACATTTTATGATGTTTGCATCAGTTGCATTATCATGGGGAAATGTTGCAGTCCTATATTATACATTTTACAAACCTATAAATTCACCAACATTATTGTTGATATTTTAAGCAATGTTTTCTCAGGAGATCAATGAGGTACAAGACAAGGGATACATTAATGTTCGTTATTTTGGAAGTCATATGCATAAAAGATTTGGTTGCATTACATTTTGGGGAAACATTTGTTATGGACTAGAATCTTTGTATTTTGAAAATCGAACAAGTGAAGCTTCAGGCTTTTGTAACAAACAATTTGTTAAATCTAATGTATTGGTTTTAAACGACTTTTAAATGGTCGTTCTTATATATATCTTGTGCTATTGATCTATGAAGTACCACCCCATGACCCATATTCCACTGCGACCCAATTTGGGGGTGTTACATATGATCTGAGCGAGTTCATCGGCGAACTCCTCATGATGAGAATCACTCCTATTGGTAGGAGGAAGCGGATCAATCGAAAGATCAAAATGAAACGATTCATGCTCAGGAAGAGAAATATCAGAATGAGAAGTGGTACTGCCACTACTCTTCTCTTCGATATGATCGACATCAAAACAGAATGATTCGTATTCTGGAAGAGAATGATTAGAATGAGAAGTGGTACTGCCACTACTCTTCTCTTTGATATCAAGGCAAAATGTTTCATAATCAGGTAAAGAATCATTAAAATGAGAAAGAAGGGTGTCGGTCTCCTCCATTATCCGAGGATCATGAGGATGAGAGAAAGAAAAGAACATTGTGAAGAATTAAACAATATGAGATAAGAATTAAACGCTTGAGAGGATAACGAAGATTTTTTTTATTTTTATTATTATATTTCTAATATATATTTAAAAGAAAAATAAAATAGAATTAGAAAATATTTTTGGATTTTTGTAAAGATAATAAAATAAAATATAAATAATTTTGGTATTTTTAAAAATTTTATATAAAAGAAAATAAAATAGAAATAGAAAATAATTTTTTGGATATTTATTTTTTTATAAGTACGAAATTAAACTTTCAAAAGAGAAAGGATCTTCAAGGCATCAACATCGAAATAAAACGTGAAAATCGTGCAACTCTCCCCGGCAACGGCGCCATTTTTGATATCGTATAAATACGTACTAGCCGTATGTATATAATATTAAGTATCCCGTTAGATGTAAAAATTACTTTAGGAAAAGTAATAATTAAATCTTCCGGAGTCGTATCCCAACGAGAATTGAATTTGAGATTTACGTTTATGTTTCTTATTTGATGCTTGATTATCTTTTAATTTTGGTTTTTAATTATACTAATAATATAAAAATAAGCCAATATAAACTAAATATTAAACTAACGAAAATGATCTAAAAAGGTATATAAGACGAATATGCTTGTCAAGTGAAGTGAAAAGTTCGTTAATCATATAAAAAATTGGTTTTAATGACGAATTAGTACCCGTAAAAATATTATTTTCTCAATATCTTATAAAGGTAATAATTACTAGATTTGATGTTTGACTATTTCTCCGACTTTTGCCCTTTGAAATATTCAAATAAGAAATCTAAATAATCATGACAATTATTAATCAAAAATCCTTTTTTAATTTCACACTTAACTTGCAAATCGCAATTCACTTAACAAGCATAAATAAACTACTCGCTAATCATAATAAACGAACAAGCGATAAAAGACATATTAAGCAAGATAAAACTACTAACGAGATTTATATATAAATGGATATGCATGCTAATCATACTAACTATGAAATAAGCAATAAAAGACATTTCTAAGCAAATATAAACTACAACTAAATAGAATTGAAAAGAGGAAGGAGATAGAACCCGAATGATGAAACCGCAACGGATTAAACCACCCGATTATATAAACTAAATAAAACTCTAAATTTTATTTCTTGTTTGGCTTTTATATAACTAGTTAGCTTATAAATTTGTCAACTTTATTCACTAATTTGTTTTATAAAAACTATAAAAGCCTAGTTTATACAACCCATAAGCTCCTCGCCTAATGCGTAGAACCGAATTGAATTGTCACGAAACAATGCAAAATTAGAACAAATATTAAAAACACTATTAATCTCCTTCTAACTAAACCTAGTATCATCAAAACTGGTTTTATACAATCAATCTTACTGTTTATATAAGTCTTATTGGGCTAGTATAGATCAAACCCCAAATCCAAGATAATTACTCTAAATCTTTTAGTAATAAGCTAGAACTAAAAGCCAATAATACCACTTCCTAATACCTTTTAAGCTAAATCCACACTAAATCGAAATAATCCAAAATAAGCTAAAACCAAACCAACCAGCCACAAACTTGAAATAAAAATAAGCTACTAACCATAAGAGATAATAAGCTAAACCAACTCAACACAAAATAAGCTAAACAATAAAACTTATCTATAAGCTTATTTGGCCTAAGCTTATTTTCGAAATAAATAGGAAAATCAAATAAGCTATGAGATAGCTTATTTGATGTCCCACTTATTTCTAGATAAGCACAGCTATAAATAAGCTGAGAGGATAACTTATTTGGATAAGTCAAAAGAAAAGAGAAAGCTAAATAAGCCAAAGGAATAAGCCAAACAACCATCTTCATTCATATCAATAATACCAATAAGCCAAAGCTACAATAATCTACCAATAAGCAGTTACAAAACGAGCAATAAGCTAAAAATAAGCCACTAAATCTATATCTATTATATTATTCTACGATGAAAATTAAAAAAACAGAAAACGAAGGACGAGATCGAAAGAAAATGAGAATCGAGTTACTACTACTACTAATCTATCTATTCTACCACTACTCCTAAGAAAAAAAAGAAAGACAGAAAAGATAAAAAAATGCGAAGACAAGATTTCGTGTATGTGGCTCCATCCTTTTATAAGTTTTATTGTTGCGTTCCAATAAAGCAGTAGTAGGGCCTCCTCATTTGGATTTGCGATTCATGGGCCTGTTTTGTTTTAGTCATCATGTTGCTGGGCATGAATTTGCTGGGCCTTTGTTTCTTTTGTTTGGGATGAGTCTAATTAAGCTTTAACTGCTGCTATTGTTATATTTGAGCTTGATAGTATGGGTCGGTCCGACCCATATAAATGATGTCGGGCCGACCCAATAAGAGATGAAGGCACCACCGGACTCGAATTTTCGTGCTCTTTCCAATGGAGTGCTCGGAAAATATTAACGACTTCGTCTTGATCTCGAAAAACACGTAAACGTCTTCAAATCTTAACCGAAAGTCTTCGTTTTTGCTTCGTTTTCAATCCTTTGTACTTGCAAGACATAACAACACAAAACAAACATATTTGCAATATAATTAAGCATATTTTAGTGTTATTAGTATGTTTATTAATGTTTTCCGAGGTATAAATGATGTGTGTTTTAGCACACATCATGTCTCGCGACTAATAGTTTTAAATTTATAACATGAATTACCGAATAAAGCTAAGAACACACGCGCAAGTAAGACCCTTCCGTATGTAGCTAGTTTTGAATGGTAAGTCGAGGTCATTCACTAGGACTTGGGTGTTTTTGGTTGTGAAGAATCTATGTAACAATAAGCTATATGGAAATGGTAAAAAGGATGTCACCAGCCAAGATACCATATAAGCAACAATTAACACGAAAATGCTGATTATGTGAATTCAATAATTAAAAAACAACACTTGTTTAAATTAGTTCATAATACGTGGGTTGTTCATATGAAGATGGTTTTGACAAATCGATTATAAGTTAAGAATATGATGGTGACAAATTCTAAATCAACCAATTCACGATTACGTTTATTTAACAAATTCTATTTGCGATTCGTTTCACAAATTCATTAACAATCACACTCAAGTTTATTTTGCATAATCAAGCCATTAAAGAAATGCTCATTACAATAGATAATCATCCACAGACAAAATGATTATAACTAGTTGTTTGATGAAAACCCTTTCGAACTATGAAATCACCAACAACTAACCAAGCATGATAAGCAATTGAACAAAACTCAATCATAAATGGATCTTAAACATAACATGAAATTGATCAAAACCATAATCAAACATAAATAATCCTCATAAGATAAACATCATCCCAACAAGTGTGATAAGAACTACTCCATGATTATTTCAACAAAAACCAAAGTAACAACAATCATAGCAATCTTAAACATTCTGGAAAGTAAATGAACTATACCAAAGTAGCAATTACAATCGGTGATGAAAATGGTTCCCAACACCTTATTCAATGAGATTTGAGCCCTCTTCTGGAAATGTCAGAGTCGTGTTGTCTTTTGGGAGAGAAATATGAGTGAAAGTTTGTCCTTATGGTGAAAGGAGAATTGTTGATAGGTAGTAGAGAAAATGGTTGAAGTGTGTATTAAAAACCATGACTTAGGGGTCTATTTATACGAATAGGAAGGCCTTGGGGTATTAAATGGTTTGCTTGGGGCCAAAGGGTCATCAATCTCCAGGGAAAAGAGTTCTAGAGTCTTCTTGATCGTTCTCAAGTAAGTTGGCATAAAAACAAGCATTTAAAGTTTACTTGGAGAGGTCAGCAATCGAGCCGGGCGGCAACTTTTCTTGTCGGGCGGCAAGATGAATGTTGTAGGTGGAATTTGGAGAAGCCGGGCGACAATGATTTGATATAAATATATATAATAAAATATATAAAATACCAAATAGTAATAGTAGTATAGAGAGTATCCCATTAGATAAGACAATTACTTTAGAAAAAGTAATAGTTTATCTTCCGGATGTCGTTTCCACGGCGAGAGATGAATTGAAATTCATGAGAATGTTTGGTTTGGTGCTTGAATATCGAATATTTTTTATTTTGGTTTTAAACTAAAAATCAAACTAATATTAATTCTAAAATTAAAAACTAAAAGATTAAACTAAAACTGATTTAAAAGATATAAATGACAAATATGCTTGCT